>UESW01002333.1:0-38631 GCA_900491605.1 Calamus simplicifolius
TCCCGGTCGGCGACGACTGATCTCGGACCATTGCGATCGATCCGATTGGCGACGATCCGATGGTTGCGATCGATCAAAGCCATGATCGATCCCGATCGATAACGATCGATCTCGGACCGGTGCGATCTGTCCGATCGGCGATGACCCGACGGTTGCGATCGATCGAAGCCATGATCGATCCCGGTCGGCGACGACCGATCTTGGACCGTTGCGATCGATCTGATCTGCGATGACCCGACGGTTGCGATCGATCGAAGCCATGATCGATCCCGGTCGGCGACGACCGATCTTGGACCGTTGCGATCGATCCGATCGGCGACGACCCGATGGTTGTGATCGATCGAAGCCATGATCGATCTCGATCGGTGACAACCGATCTCGAACCGTTGCGATCGATCTGATCGGAGACGATTCGATGGTTGCGATTGATCGAAGCCATGATCAATCCCGGTCAGCGACGACCGATCTCGGACCATTACGATCGATTTGATCGGCGATGATCCGATGGTTGCGATCGATCCAAGCCATGATCGATCCCGATCGGCAACGATCTGACGGTTGCGATCGATCGAAGTCATGATCGACTCCGGTCGGCGACGACCTATCTCGAACCGTCGCGATCGATCCGATCGGCGACGACTCGATGGTTGCGATCATCAAAGCCATAATCGATCTCGGTCGGCGATGATCGATCTCTGACCATTGCGATCGATCCGATCGGTGGCGATCCGATGGTTGCAATCGATCGAAGCCATGATCGATTTCGTTCGGCGACGACCGATCTTGGACCGTCGCGATCGATCTGATCGGCGATGATCCGACGGTTGCATCGATCGAAGCCATGATCGTTCCCGGTCGGTGACGAACGGTCTCGAACCGTCGTGATTGATCCGATCGGCGATGACCCGACGGTTGCGATCGATCGAAGCCATGATCGATCCCGGTCGATGACAACTGATCTCGGATTGTTGCGATCGATCCGATCGGCAACGATCTGACGGTTGCGATCGATCGAAACCATGATCGATCCCGATCGATGACGATTGATCTCAGACCGTTGCGATCGATCCGATCGGCGACGACCCGACGGTTGCAATCGATCGAAGCCATGATCAATCCCGGTCGGCGATGGCCGATCTTGGACCATCGCGATCGATCCGATCGGCGACGATCCGATGGTTACGATCGATCCAAGCCATAATCGATCCTGGTCGGCGATGACCGATCCGACGTATGTACCAAAATTAATTTTTTTAAAATAATTGCGATGCATTTCATTGCGTCGCAATGTTTTATTTTTAATTTTTTTATCTTTTAATTATATTTTATAAAATTTATTTTTTAAAAAAACTCTGCTATGCATTATTTGTGTCGCTAAATTAAAAATTAATTTTTTTAATTTTCTAATTTATTACGTTGCTAATGCGTCGCTATTTAACATAATGAATTTTTTAAAAAATATTGCGACGCACTGAATTGCGTCATAATATTTTTATTTCATAATTCTTTTTAATATTTTTATAAATTTTATTTTTTAAAAAAACATTACGACGCAATACTTGCGTCGCTAAATAAAAAATTATTTATTAATTTACTATTTTATTGCATCGCTATTGCGTCGCTATTTAACATAATTTTTTTAAAAACATTGCGACGCACTGAGTTACATTGCAATATTTTTATTTTATAATTATATTTTATAAAAATTAATTTTATTTAAAATAATTATGATGTATTAGTGCATCGCTAAATAAAAAATAATTTTTTTAATTTTTTGGTTTATTGCGTCGCTAATGCATCACTATTTAACATAATTTAATTTTTTTAAAAATTTGCGACGCACTGAATTGAGTCACAATATTTTTATTTCATAATTATATTTTATAAAAATTAAATTTAAAAATATTGCGACGCATTACTTGCATCGCTAAATTAAAAATTTAATTTTTTTTTGATTTTCTGGTTTATTGAGTCGCTAATGCGTCGCTAATTGCGTCGCAATGTTTGTTGTCGCAGAGGCATCGCAATGTGTTTGCAATTTAGCGACGCAAAAATGCATCGCTAAATTTGCGTCGCTATTTTAGTATTTCTTGTAATGTTATAACTTAAGTTTTTATGTTACTAATTAATTTTTACTTAAAATTATGAATCATCTAATTTTAATCCACTAATGAGTTCATTGGATCAGCATGTGAACTTGAAGTATTACAAATGGTATCAAAGCCGATTCGAATAAAATAGTAATCTAAGTTAACGGGTATAAAGAAAGAAAAGAACAACCCATGGAATAGTGGTAGAATATGTAGTGCCATCCTTACAGCTTCAACTATCTATGCACTTATAACTCAAGTTCATATACTATTAATTAATTTTTACTTAAATATTTAAATTACTTAATTTGTACACAAAAATCTTTAAAGATAGACCATTATTTGTTTCTTACTGTGAACATAACAAAGTTATTTTCCGTTTGGAAAATATCAAACACTGATTGCACTTGTATTCTTGATTGTTGAAATGTAAAAGATTAAAGCCCGATGAAGAATTCTTAGAATATTATATATGAGAGGATTGCAAGATGCCCCTTCGATCGCGCCCAAAGTATTCTTGTCGTCATGTGGCAGCAACGTATCGAAACTAATTACAAGAATTACGCAGCAACAAATAAAGCTTCGGCACTGAATGTTATAACAATAAAATACTTATCTCTAAAACCAGTTTCAATACTAGTGATAAAAAAATTCTTAAAAAATCAAGTACACCTCTAAGTAATAATTGACTTATTAAACCTTTTTTCTTTGTCACCTCATTCAAGCTTCTTCTTCTAAGGACGGCAATTCATTCGCAAAGAGATCGAATTTGCCGCACTCTTTTTGGTGGAATGAAGGTTGAGAAAGGTCAATTTTATTTCTGTTGATAGAAATGTCAGAGGAATATCAAAAAAGTATATTCCTATTCCTTCATTCTGTTCACTCATCTATGTTTCATTAGCTCATACTCAATTATATATATATATATATATATAATTTTTATTTTTAAAATTATATTATAAATTTTATTAAAATCTTAGATGTTATAGTGGGTTTGATGGAGTAGGCATAAGGGTAGGGTGGAACGGCAGTGAGAATTATGATTGTCCGATTGGATGGGAAGGAGATGAAGAGAAAAAAATTCGATAATAAATGAAGATGTTGGATTAAAAATTTGATATTGCTAAAAAGTCTAGAATCACATGCGGATATCCATTACCCAAGAAGCTAAGGATAATTAAGGTGCACTTAAAATATTCAGAACAACGAGTGGAGATCTACTGCCTGCCGACAATGTCCCCTCCGTCTTCAAGGTCTAAAACGATATTGTACCCACATTCGACGCTTCCTGAATTAACTTGCTCCCTCCCGCCAAGAAATAAGAATAAAAAATAATTGACTTGCTAGTTGGTAGTCATTCTTTAATAGTTTAAATATTAATTTATATTTAAAAAAAACTTGCAGGTCATTCTTTAATGGTTTAAATATTAATTTATAAATAACAACCGGCAGTTCCCCAAAATGCATCAGTCACCGATCGAGAAGAAACTCAAGGAAGTGAAGGGCCAAACCGAGGAGGAAAAGCAAAATGGCAGCTGTGGTGAGTGCAATATTGTCTTCAAACTCTTATTTATGTTTCATGTGAAATTCATTCCATGGATTTTGAGAGGTTTGTTCTTCCGTGCCGTGGCTGTGGTGCTGAGAAGTTCGGGAGTGCGGGTTTAGTCCTATGCCCCAAGAACATGTTTATCGCTTGGGCCAAGGACGCGAGATACTGGACATGGGACCGGATCCGACTTGAGGGAGATAAAATAAATTAGAAAGGAGAGTGGAATAAGGGTTGCTAAGGATTTGTTGTTTCCCTCCATTCCCTCTCTAAATCCTAAATTTTTTTTACTTTCAAAATTAAGGGTAAAAAGGAAGAACAAAATATTTTATTATTTTTGCCCTATCTTTCTAATTCGATTCTTAAGAATTGATTTGGATTCTTCTAATATCAAAGGATATATATATGATTTACAAATATTAACCTTCCCCTCATTTTTTCTTCTTAACATGAACAAGAGTCATCTAAATTATTTTCCTTTCCTCTTCCCTTCTTTCCAAATTAGAAGGGCGAAACAGACGTCTCTTATCCTTCCTTCTCTTTCCCTCTCTTCCGCTTCTTTCTCTTCCAAAAGACCCAAAGATGGCATTATTTTTCTTTGACCATGGATTCTCAGACTGCTTTCATTGTTGAACAAAGTTTTGTTCTTTTTCACTTGGGATCTTTCAAAGCCACACAACTGCTAGCTATTGGCAATATACCTTGGGTTAGATGGCAGATAATAGAATTGAAATTCAAAGAAAGGACATCACCTTCCCAAAGTAGTTTAGAGATGATTATTTTCAAACTCATGCCTTAACTTTAAGGTTGTGTTTGGTGCATCGCCAAGCCTTAACTTTAAGATTGTGTTTGGTGTATCGCCAACCAATCCTAAATGGTAATATGGATTGCCTACAAGATAAATTATGTAATTTGATAGTTGTACTTACTATACATCGGTAATGTTACAATAATATTGATTACTGTTTGGTACGATAAATAGATTACCAATCATATAATATCAAATTTCTAAAATATTTCTCAATTAAATCTATTAAAAATTCATATACTATTATATATTTGGTTTGAAAAAATTTGTATTTATAAATGACAATGCTTAAATTTGATGATCCTCAAATTGAGTAATTTAAATGTGCACTATACATAATAAAAATTACTAAATCGTCACTTTCATTCCCTTCCTCGTCGCCAACTTCATCAATTCGATTCTCTTCATCCCTCTTGTCAGTGCCCTCTACCTCCTCCTCGTAGTCCTTTGCCTTCTTTGGGAGCCTGTCGGCCTTAAGTCTCGTCTTCGCCATGCCCTGATAGATGGGCAGGGCGACTCGATCGCCTTGACATGGAGCGACCAGATATTAATTGGCCCACTTCTTGGGCACATACCCAATAGTGCCTTCGATGGCTGCCCATATTGTCGACGATCCCATCGCGGCCCTACGATGCCCTCCCCACTCTGACCACACTACAGGGTGTAAGAGTCGGCGAGGGTGCGGCGGGCCTCGAAGGGATGGTAGTCAGAGCGGTGATCAAAGAGGAAGATGGGGACGGAGAGGGAGCAAACGAGGTCGGGAGTGTGACAGGGTGGAGGGCGGACTTGGGGCAATTGTCGATGAGGAGGCAGATGGAGGCCGAATAAAAGATGGGTGGGGAAGGGGAATGTAGTAGGCACTGTGAAAAAAAAAAGACGATGGCAGGTAGGAGGGCGGTGGCAGAGAGGAGGTTTTATATGAAAAAAAGTTATACCGATAAGCGACGATGGTTAAAATGGTGGTAATCTTTTCGGTGATGATGTAATGTCAGCTCACCGATCGACGAAATAAGCACCGTAAAATATAGGTGTTTGAAAGGAATAATTTTATTTTTATAGAAAAAAATTATTTTTATGAAAGAAAAAGAGGTAAAAATATTTTTGTCACGAAATCTGGATAATCACTTTTTTCTGAGATAATCTGGATTACTTTGCTGAGGTAATCTGAATTATGTTACCTCATGAGAAGTAATTATTACCATTAAAAATATATACCAAATATAGCGGATTTAATTTAAATTACGAGATAGATTATCGGCTCCCAAACGCAATCTAATATCATGCTGATTTGATCATGAGGTAATCCAGATTATTACTGCAAAATAGATTATCATTAAACATATATATCAAACATAATTATCTGATAAGATTAATTTAAATTATCAAGATAAATTATTGGCTACCGAACAATCTAATATCATACTGATTTGATCAACTTATTCCAAATGGGAATATGACATCTTAGAACCATTAGACTACAAGTGAATAGTTTCGCTGTCTCCCTGAAATTTTCAACATCCTCGTTATTGTCTTGTTGGACTAAAGGGCTCCACTAATTAAGGTCTGTAGTTAAAGAAGCGACATCGTTCATTAATGACAAGCAACCAAAACTCCACGTAATGCGAAACCAAAACAATGCAAAGACCTGATAACTCTCGGTTACATCGTTTTCCAATTAGTTTGAACAGAAGAAGTTTAGATATATACCATGAAGTCTTCAACGCGCTCTTCGCATTTCCTTCCTGGCCTAGTTATCTTAAATATGAAGGCATGGCCACCAAACTCATACAACTGGCTTTCCTTAATGCCTGCCATGAAACTGGTTGTAGGATTTGTTAGGGGGTAGAATCATCACTGCATTGATAGTTATGCAAGGAGGCTAAGGCCGACCTCATCCCTTCGCCCGTTATGATATGTCCCCGCGGGATAGGCTAAGCTAATGTGATTCGTCGGGTCGCGTGACCTCCCGAGCTTCTTATAGCTCGCCTTTTCCCGAGCTTCCTGTAGCTCGGTCCTCCCGAGCTTCCTGTAGCTCGGCTCCTCCCGAGCTTCCTGTAGCTCGGCCCCTCCGAGCTTCCTATAGCTCGCCTTTTCCCAAGATTCCTATAGCTCGGTCCTCCGAGCTTTCTGTAGCTCGGCTCCTCCCGAGCTTCCTGTAGCTCGGCCCCTCCCGAGCTTCCTATAGCTCGCCTTTTCCCGAGCTTCCTATAGCTCGGTCCTCCCGAGCTTCCTGTAGCTCGGCTCCTCCCGAGCTTCCTGTAGCTCGGCCCCTCTCAAGCTCCCTATAGCTCGCCTCTCCGAGCTTCCATAGCTCGGTTCCCCTCCCATGGTTCGGCTTTCTCGAGCTCCATAGCTCGGCTTCCCTGAACCTCCCATGGTTCGGCTTTCTCGAGCTTCCATAGCTCGGCTTCCCTGAATCTCTCATGGTTCGGCTTTCTCGAGTTTCCATAGCTTGGCTTCCCTGAACCTCCCATGGTTCGGCTTTCTCGAGCTTCCATAGCTCAACTTTTCTGAGCTTCCATAGCTTGGTTCCCCCGAGCTTCCATAGCTCGGCTCCCCCGAGCCTCCTATAGCTCGGCTTCGCTGGGCGATCCACGATCCGATACTCACCTCCGCGGAGCCTGACGCGGGAGAGCCTAGGCCTATCATAACAGCATCCTAGGCAAGAAATCATGTTGAGGAGTGGTCTAGAACCTGACACGGCCACCTGGGACCTACGCACCTACCAGATCTCAAGCCATCAAGGGGCTCTCCTAGCCGTCGATCCCCTAACGAATAAGATACGGATCCTACCGGCCCCACAATGGCCCGATTCGGTTCATCTCCGTATCCCAACAACCTGCGAACCTTCCAGAAGGCGCTCAGGATCTAGGTGACAGCCTATAATACGATACTCCCAGATTCTCTCAGGTATGCGCTCACTCTTACTCCCACTCTCTCACTCTCCCCAGCTGCTCATCGGCGCTCCCCCCTAGAGCTCCCGATCGGCCACCCCTGGAGAGACTCCCAGAGAGATCCACCTCCCCATTTTTTGTTGATCACCGATCCCCCACTGACTTGAGCATCGGAGGGTCTTCCGCGGAGGGCCACCCTAACGCCTCTCGTGTGAGGACTTCTATGCAGGTCCGCCCCAGGAGATCGACCACGCCCGAGTCGGAGGATGGATCCCGGCGGCAACAGGATTGTTGTTGACACTCCATGGTTTCATTTCCATAGGTACTGCAGATTGGGTCACAAGCGATGGCGTATATGGTAAGTGATGTGGTTGATAAAGCCATGTCTGAACCAACGGCTGAGATTGACCAATGAGGCCATGACACGACAGACGGCGGAGGACACCCGATGGGGTTGACGTGTCCATGTTAATGAGATTTTATTAAATAAACTAAGTAGGTATTTTTGGATGTGTTAAGAGAACTATAACCTCGGTCGCTTGGTCTAACCATTCATTTTGTAACTAAATGATCATTAATTTGAGTGATGGCAATTTAGTGTATGTAACATCTTGGTCTCTTAGATCTTCTACACTCTCAATAGTATATAAATAAAAAAAACAGATCCACAAACAAATAAAATCAAAAGAGTGTAGAAAAAGTTCTTATCTATAATTGACTTTTCATTAGTACTTTGATGCAAACTCGATCAAGGCTTCTCGTATCCTACGGTGTATTTGCTATTCACCTAAAGAACATTTAAAATGGTGTAAATAACGCTTAAGAAAAATGTTCCGTGCGTGATTCAAGCCTATCTTTAACTCAATCGCTTTCGGTTCTTATCCTTATTCTTATCATTATTCTTAACTCAATCCTTATCGTCACGTGTTAGCAACGTATCGAAACTAGTTACAGGAATTACGCAGCAACAAAATAAAGCTTTGGCACTGAATGTTATAACAATAAAATACTTATCCCTAAAAACAGTTTCAATACTACTGATAAAAAAGTCTTAAAAAATCATGTACATCTCTAAGCAATAATTGACTTATTAAACCTTTTTCCTTTGTTATAACACCTCATTCAAGCTTCTTTTGGCAATTCATTCGCAAAGAGATCGAGTTCGTCCCACTCTTTTTGGTGGAATGGAGGTTGAAAAGGTCAATTTTATTTCTATTGATAGAAATGTTAGAGGAATATCAAAAAAGTATATTCCTATTCTTTTCATTTGTTCACTCATCTATTTCATTAGCTCATATTCAAATTATATATATATATATATATATATATATATATATATATATATATATATTTTTTTTTTTAAAATTATATTAGAATTTTATTAAAATCTTAGATGTTATAGTGGGTTTGATGGAATAGGCATAAGGGTAGGGTGGAACGGCAGTGAAGAATTATGATTGTTCGGTTGGATGGAAAGGAGAAGAAGAAAAAAAAAAAAAGTCGATAATAAAGGAAGATGTTGGATTAAGAATTTGATATAGATAAAAAGTCTAGAATCACGTGCGGATATCCATTACCGAAGAAGCGAAGGATAATTATGGTGCACTTAAAATATTCAGGACATCGAGTGGAGATCTACTGCCCGCCGACAATGTCCCCTCCGTCTTCTAGGTCTAAATCGATATTGTACCCACATCCGACGCTTCCTGAATTGACTGTTCCCTCCAGCCAAGAAATAAGAATAAAAAATAATTGACTTGCTAGTTGGTAGTCATTCTTAATAGTTTAAATATTAATTTATATTAAAAAAAGACTTGCAGGTCGTTCTTTAATGGTTTAAATATTAATTTATATTAAAAAAGTTGCGGGTCATTCTTTAAAGGTGCTAACAGGGGTCGACTGCTCTATAAATAACAACCGGCAGTTCCCCAAGATGCATCAGTCACCGATCGAGAAGAAACTCAAGGAAGTGAAGGGCCAAACCGAGGAGGAAAAGCAAAATGGCAGCTGTGGTGAGTGCAATATTGTCTTCATACTCTTATTTATGTTTCATGTGAAATTCATTCCATGGATTTTGAGAGGTTTGTTCTTCCGTGCCGTAGCTGTGGTGCTGAGAAGTTCGGGAGTGCGGGTTTAGTCCTATGCCCCAAGAACCTGTTTATCGCTTGGGCCACGGACGCGAGACACTGGACATGGGACCGGATCCGACTTGAGAGGTGTTCAAAATCTTCCCTTCCCCGTCTTTAATTAGCTTTACTTCTATATATATTTGAACATAACGCTAAAGTAGTTCCCTTTTTCCTTGCTCGATCCCTTTTCCTCAGCCAAGATTACTGTCAGATCGACGTGCCAGAACTCTTAGACGTGTGCTGGCTAGAGGTCCGTGGGAACTTCAACATGTCGCAACTCACAGCTAACACATGCTATAAGGTCGTGATGGAGGTGATGCTCAAGGAGGCGAGCGCATGCCGCGGGTGGGAGTCTCCAGTTACCCTTCATCTCCGCAAGGCGGATAACACCTCAACCTCGTGCCAAGTGACCCTTAATTGCATGCCGCGGAACGAATGGCAGAACCTCGTCGTTGGCAACTTCGACGCCACAGGATGTGGGGATGTCGAATTCTCACTGACAGAGACCGAAACTGGATGCTGGAAGAGGGGCCTCCTGATCAAAAGAGTCTTGGTCAAGCCTGTGGTATTTATGTCCAACAAATTCTTGCATATATACCGTCCCGCATGCCATGTGCCTCCGCCGAGTGACTTATATATGAAGTTATTAAACCGTTATTGTAATAAATAAATTTATCTTCTTGTTTACACAGAACCCTGGGTGTGGCGTCAAAAGTTTAGATATATACCCGAAGGACATGTGGATCTCTTGGGGAAATGATGCTAGATACTGGAAGTGGAACCGGCTCTTGTTCAGCAGGTGAACGAAACTTTTGGCCAAGCATGTCTTAGAGTTCTACCTATATATAATCATGCTGTTGCTACGCTCTAAATTTGTTGAAATGGTTCTGAATAAGTACTTATATCTTCGGGATTTTTTCAGCCAAGACTGCCATGAGACAGAGGCTCCAAAACTGTTGCGTGTATGCTGGCTTGAGATCCGTGGAAAGTTCGAAACGTCGGTCCTGAGATCAAACACTAGGTATGAAGTCGTCATCGTGGCGATGTTGAAGGAGCCTTGTTCAGGGTGGGAGCCTCCGGTGACGCTTCTTCTGCGCACGCCGGACAGTATCTCGACCACGCGAGAAGTTACCCTCAAGTCCAAGCCCTTCAACAAATGGCTGAACCTCGTCGTCGGTGACTTCCTGGCGACAGGAAGTGGCGAGGTCGAATTCTCCATGACCGAGACCAAGTCGGGAAACTGGAAGACGGGGCTGATCATCAAACATGTCCTCGTCCGACCGGTGCACAGCTGAGGGAAGCCGGCCAAATCCCGTGGTTTCTTCCGTCATATATAGCGCCTTCTTCCCCCTATTTCCGGCCACGTAATAAGCGGAGACGTGCACTCCATTTGGTATTCGTTGCAGCAGTGGTGTTTGGTTACGATCTATCAGTCTTTCTATGTGATTGCATTGCTTGCGTTGACTCTATGTATTAGCTCCTGCTCTCTGTTGGAGCAGTGAGTATATGTGTTGGCTATTCAATAAATCTCGTTTTATCCTTTGACTCATCAGCAAAGCTCACTCTTATTCAAGTTTTGCTGCGTTGTCAGCAAGTTATATCCACAGTAAGCATTTCACGTGAGCCATCGTAGATTATAATCAGATTTTAATAGAATATGTGAATAGAATTTATAATTGACAATAAAGTACCATAGCAATTATTTCATTTAAATTTGAAATATTTTAGCTAGCATTTTAAATCTCAATAACAGATTTTTAGTTGCATTTAATAATGACATAAAAATTCAATAAAAATAAAATAAAAAATATTAAAAAAATGCATTTGTTACCAGCAAATAAGTTTTAATGGCGCTTAAAATTGCCAGAAAATAGCCTAAATATATTTTTAGACTTCTTTTTTTTTGTGACATTTAAAACATCTAGTAAATACTTTTTTTGAGGAAAAAATAGTATATTATGCTTCATATACAACATATAATATTTATACTGTTAAAACCTATATGCAATTAATAATTATTTATAGGTATTACATTGTATAATATATTTTAAACATTTTCACAAGATAAACTATATTTATATAACTATAATTTTGGACCAATATAGCTCATCACATCGCTCAAAAATATTCACAAGATAACTCGTATATATCTTTAAAAAAAATATCAAGCAAAAGCTTTAAAATTAACCTCCATAAATACATTCATTTCACTTAGTTTTCAACAAATTGGCATTCAAAAGATAATTTTCTAAAACAAACTCCGTGTAGCTTTTGATAGCAATTGATTACATAAGTTATCTATCATGTCTATCTAAACATAAAAAAGAAAGAATAAAGTCGCGTGAGTCAATATTCTTCAAGCAATCTCACCAACCAAATTATTTTTTAAAAATACTATTTAAAATAAATGCTATGATGTGTAATTATCTATCAAAATTTTATGCTATTTAGGTTAAAATGTCATATTTTTTATGATAAAAAAACAAATGTCTTTAAGGATGTACCATCATAAGTCATTTTTATTGTAGAGACACCCTAAGAACTTTAAGTAAAGGAGTCAAAATAAGTATAATGAAAGATTTATTTCTACCACAAGATCTAACATTTTCAAAAGTTAGCACAGAAAAATTTTATGTGATTGAGCTAATTTCTGAGGTCAATTTGCAAGCACACATGCTAAGATCCATATGGAAATTATCTTAACCTTTTGCATTTTGGGTAATCTCTTAGGTAGTGTTTGATAGCTCAAAAGCTATCCCTGGATAATATATGGGATAGTATTTATCCAGGGGATAGTTGAGGGAATAAGCACCTTTTTAAAATTACAAGTCTGCTATCAAGGGATAACTTTAGTTGTTCCTGGGTTCTCTAGGAAATAAGTTTAGGGGATAACCCATGGTTAAACATTGGTTATCCCCTATGGTTAAACTTTTTCAAACCTATCCCCTCTAGCTATAGCATTTGGAAATAAGAGGGGATATCCAGGGGATATCCTCCCTTATTTCCCATATCAAACACTGCCTTAAATTCGGACCTCTTCTAAAAGTACAATGGCTATTCTGTTACCATTTAAATTTCTATCTAAGAGGATTAGGTCTTCCGCTATGGCCTGCTTGGATTGGAAAAAAATGAAAAGAACAAAAGAAAAGGAAGAAGGATAATAAAAACCTCAATTTGAGGGAGATAAAATAAATTAGAAAGGAGAGTGGATAAGGGTTGCTAAGGATTTCTTGCTTCCCTCTATTCCCTCTCTAAATCCTAAATTTTTTTACTTTCAAAATTGAGGGTAAAAAGGAAGAACAAAATATTTTATTGTTTTTGCTCTATCTTTCTAATTCTGTTCTTAAGAATTTATTTGGATTCTTCTAATATCAAAGGATATATATATGATTTACAAATATTAACCTTCCCCTCATTTCTTTTCCTCATAACATGAACAAGAGTCATCTAAATTATTTTCCTTTCCTCTTCCCTTCTTTCAAGATTAGAAGAGCGAAACAGACATCTCTTATCCTTCCTTCTCTTTCCCTCTCTTCCGCTTCTTTCTCTTCAGAAAGACCCAAAAATAGCATTATTTCTCTTTGACCATGGATTCTCAGAATGCTTTCATCGTTGAACAAAGTTTTGTTCTTTTTCACTTGGGATCTTTCTAAGCCACACAACTGCTAGCTATTGGCAATATAACTTGGGTTAGATGGCAGATAATAGAATTGAAATTCAAAGAAAGGACATCACCTTCCCAAAGTCTTTTGGAGATGATTATTTTCAAACCCATGCCTTAACTTTAAGGTTGTATTTGGTGCATCGCCAAGCCTTAACTTTAAGGTTGTGTTTGGTGTATCGCCAACCAATCCTAAATGTAATATGGATTGCCTATAAGATAAATTACGTAATATTGATAGTTGTGCTTACTATACATTGGTAACGTTACAATAATATTGATTACTGTTTGGTACGATAATTAGATTACCAATCATATAATATCAAATTCCTAAAATATTCATAAATTAAATCTATTAAAAATTCATATACTATTATATATTTGGTTTGAAAAAATTTGCATTTATAAATGACAATGCTTAAATTTGATGATCCTCAAATTAAGTAATTTAAATATGCAGTATACATAATAAAAATTACTAAATCATCACTTTCATTCCCTTCCTCGTTGCCAACTTCATCAATTCCATTCTCTTCATCCCTCTTGTCAGTGCCCTCCACCTCCTCCTCATAGTCCTTTGCCTTCTTTGGGAGCCCGTCGGCCTTAAGTCTCATCTTCGCCATGGCCTGATAGATGGCAGGGCCAGCGACTCGATCGTCTTGACATGGAGCGACCAGACATTAATTGGCCCACTTCTTGGGCACATGCCCAACAGTGCCTTCGATGGCTGCTATCATATTGTCCACGATCCCATCTCGGCCCTACGATGCCCTCCCCACCCTGACCACACTGCAGGGTGTAAGAGTCGGCGAGGGTGCAGCGGGCCTCGATGGGATGGTAGTCAGAAAGTTGATCAAAGAGGAAGATGGGGACGGAGAGGGAGCAAATGAGGTCGGGAGTGGTGACAGGGTGGAGGAAAGACTTGGGGCGATTGTCGATGAGGAGGCAGATGGAGGCCGAAGAATAGATGGGTGGGGAAGGGGAATGCAGTAGGCACTATGAAAAAAAAAAGACCATGGCAGGTAGGAGGGCGGTTGCAGAGAGGAGGTTTTATATGAAAAAAAGTTATACCGATAATCGACGACGGTTAAAACGGTGGTAATCTTTTCGGTGATGATGTAATGTCAGCTCACCGATCGACGAAATAAGCACCATAAAAAATATAAGTGTTTGAAAGGAATAATTTTATTTTTATAGAAAAAAAATTTTTATGAAAGAAAAAGAGGTAAAAATATTTTTGTTAAAAAAATGATCAGGTAATCTGGATAACCACTTTTTTTTGAGATAATCTGGATTACTTTGCTGAGGTAATCTGAATTATCTTACCTCATGAGAAGTAATTATTACTATTAAAAATATATACCAAATATAGAGGATTTAATTTAAATTACGGAGATAGATTATCGGCTCCCAAACGTAATCTAATATCATGCTGATTTGATCATGAGGTAATCCAGATTACTACTGCAAAATAAATTATGATTAAAAATATATCAAACATAATTATCTGATGAGCTTAATTTAAATTATCAAGATAAATTATCGGCTACCGAACAATCTAATATCATACTGATTTGATCAACTTATTCCAAATGGGAATATGACATCTTAGCACCATTAAACTACAAGTGAATAGATTCGCTATCTCCCTGAAATTTTCAACATCCTCGTTATTGCCTTGTTGGACTAAAGGGCTCCACTAATTAAGGCCTGTAGTTAAAGAACCAACATCCTTCATTAATGGCAAGCAACCAAAACTCCACGTAATGTGAAACCAAAACAATGCAAAGACCTGATAACTCTCGGTTACATCGTTTTCCAATTAGTCTGAACAGAAGAAGTTTAGATATATACCATGAAGTCTTCAACGCGCTCTTTCGCATTTCCTTCCTGGCCTGGTTATCTTAAATATGAAGGCATGGCCACCAAACTCATACAACTGGCTTTCCTTAATGCCTGCCATGAAACTGGTTGTAGGATTGTTGTTAACACTCCATGGTTTCATTTCCATAGATATTGCAGATTGGGTCACAAGCGATGGCGTATATGGTAAGTGATGTGGTTGATAAAGCCATGTCTGAACCAACGGCTGAGATTGACCAATGAGGCCATGACACGACAGACGGCAGATAACACCCTACGGGGTTGATATGCCCATGTTAATGAGATTTTATTTAAATAAACTAAGTAGGTTTTTGGATGTGTTAAGAGAGAACTATAACCTCGGTCTATTTGTAACTGAATGATCATTAATTTGAGTGATGGCAATTTAGTGTGTGTAACATCTTGGTCTATTGATCTTCTACTCTCTCAATAGTATAGATAAAAAAAAAACAGATCCATAAACAAATAAAATCAAAAGAGTGTAAGAAAAAGTTCTTATCTATAATCGACTTTTCATTAGTACTTTGATGCAAACTCGATCAAGCTTCTCGTATCCTGCGGTGTATTTGCTATTCACCTAAAGAACATTCGAGATGGTGCAAATAACACTTAAGAAAAGCGTTCCGTGCATGATTCAAGCTATATTAACTCAATCACTCTCGGTCCTTATCCTTATTCTTATCATTATTCTTAACTCAATCCTTGTCGTCACGTGTTAGCAACGTATCGAAACTAGTTACAGGAATTACGCAGATAAAGCTTTGGCACTGAATGTTATAGCAATAAAATACTTATCCCTAAAATAGTTTCAATACTACTGATAAAAAAGTCTTAAAAAATCATGTACATCTCTAAGCAATAATTGACTTATTAAACCTTTTTTTTTTTATAACACCTCATTCAAGCTTCTTTTGGCAATTCATTCGCAAAGAGATCGAGTTCGTCCCACTCTGTTTTTGGTGGGATGAAGGTTGAAAAGGTCAATTTTATTTTTATTGATAGAAATGTTAGAGGAATATCAAAAAAGTATATTCCTATTCTTTTCATTCTGTTCACTCATCTATATTTCATTAGCTCATACTCAAATAATATATATATATATATATATATATATATATATATATATATATATATATATATATAATTTTTATTTTTTAAAATTATATTATAAATTTTATTAAAAATCTTAGATGTTATAGTGGGTTTGATGGAATAGGCATAAGGGTAGGGTGGAACGGCAGTGAAGAATTATGATTGTTCGATTGGATGGAAAGGAGAAGAAGAGAAAAAATTCGATAATAAAGGAAGATGTTGGATTAAAAATTTGATATAGATAAAAAGTCTAGAATCACATGTGGATATCCATTACCCAAGAAGCGAAGGATAATTATGGTGCACTTAAAATATTCAGAACATCGAGTGGAGATATACTGCCCGCCGACAATGTCCCCTCCGTCTTCGAGGTCTAAATCGATATTGTACCCACATCCGACGCTTCCTGAATTGACTTGTTCCCTCCCGCCAAGAAATAAGAATAAAAAATAATTGACTTGCTAGTTGGTAGTCATTCTTTAATAGTTTAAATATTAATTTATATTAAAAAAAGACTTGCAGGTCATTCTTTAATGGTTTAAATATTAATTTATATTAAAAAAGACTTGCAGGTCATTCTTTAAAGGTGCTAACAGGGGTCGACTGCTCTATAAATAACAACCGGCAGTTCCCCAAAATGCATCAGTCACCGATCGAGAAGAAACTCAAGGAAGTGAAGGGCCAAACCGAGGAGGAAAAGCAAAATGGCAGCTGTGGTGAGTGCAATATTGTCTTCATACTCTTATTTATGTTTCATGTGAAATTCATTCCATGGATTTTGAGAGGTTTGTTCTTCCGTGCCGTGGCTGTGGTGCTGAGAAGTTCGGGAGTGCGGGTTTAGTCCTATGCCCCAAGAACCTGTTTATCGCTTGGGCCACGGACGCGAGATACTGGACATGGGACCGGATCCAACTTGAGAGGTGTTCAAAATTTTCCCTTCCCCGTCTTTAATTAGCCTTACTTCTATATATATTTGAACATAACGCTAAAGTAGTTCCCTTTTTCCTTGCTCGATCCCTTTTCCTCAGCCAAGATTACTGTCAGATCGACGTGCCAGAACTCTTAGACGTGTGCTGGCTCGAGGTCCGTGGGAACTTCAACATGTCGCAACTCACAGCTAACACATGCTATAAGGTCGTGATGGAGGTGATGCTCAAGGAGGCGAGCGCATGCCGCGGGTGGGAGTCACCAGTTACCCTCCATCTCCGCAAGGCGGATAACACCTTAATTGCATGCCGCGGAACGAATGGCAGAACCTCGTCGTTGGCAACTTCGACGCCACAGGATGTGGGGATGTCGAATTCTCACTGACAGAGACGGAAACTGGATGCTGGAAGAGGGGCCTCCTGATCAAAAGAGTCTTGGTCAAGCCTGTGGTATATATGTCCAACATGAACAAATTCTTGCATATATACCGTCCCGCATGCCATGTGCCTCCGTCGAGTGACTTATATATGAAGTTATTAAACCGTTATTGTAATAAATAAATTTATCTTCTTGTTTACACAGAACCCGAAGGACATGTGGATCTCTTGGGAAAATGATGCTAGATACTGGAAGTGGAACCGGCTCTTGTTCAGCAGGTGATCGAAACTTTTGGCCAAGCATGTCTTAGAGTTATACCTATATATATATTCACGCTGTTGCTACGCTCTAAATTTGTTGAAATGGTTCTGAATAAGTACTTATATCTTCGGGATTTTTTCAGGCAAGACTGCCATGAGACAGAGGCTCCAAAACTGTTGGGTGTATGCTGGCTTGAGATCCCTGGAAAGTTCGAAACGTCGGTCCTGAGATCAAACACTAGGTATGAAGTTGTTGAGATAATGCAGGATTGAGTGTCCCACGTTCTCCTACTTTGCAGTTGGATAATGCAGAGTTCCATGTTCTCCTACTTAGACCAAGTCACTCTACGTGTCTCGTGTTTATCTGTTCATGTGTTTTATGTGTCATGTTTATCTGTTCATGGGTTTTATCTTTTAAGTTTAGTTTATCTGTACGTGGGAATTAGTTTCGCATGTTATTAGATAGTGGATAACGTGCCTCTAATTTCTTGCTGCATGATGTTTATTTCATCTCTATTTAAACCTCTGTAAATGACATCATTCAAAATAATGACGCGCAAGTTTATCCTTTTATTTTTTGCCTTCTTCCAAAATTATCCTTAGCAATTTTATTTCCCTTCTCAACTTTCTAACCATCGTTGAAGAAGCCCTACTTTTAGAATCTTTTAGTCCCGTATCTCTTCTTTTTATCAAGTAGTATCAGAGCCAATGGCATTCAACAACAATACCATCAACCCGGTGATTCCAATATTCAAAGGAGAAGGCTATGATTTCTAGAGTAAAAAGATGAAGACTCTTTTTATCTCACAAGATTTATGGGAATTGGTGGAGAAAGGCCTACCAGAGAAAGGAGCATTAAAGCCAGAGAATATAAAAAAGGATGCCAAAGCTCTCTTCTTCATTCAACAGGCCATTGGTGATGCAAATTTTCCTCGAATTTCAGTAGCTACAACCTCTAAAGATGCTTGGGATTTGTTGCAAGAAGAATATCAAGGTAATGTTAAGGTATTAGCTGTCAAACTTCAAACTCTTCGTCGAAAATTTGAGACATTGAGCATGAAAGATGATGATTCTTTAGATCAATTTTTTTCCAAAGTTCTAGAAATTGTTAATCAAATGAGAATTTATGGTAAAGATTTATCTGATCAAAGAGTTGTTGAAAAAATATTACGAAGTTTGTCAGTTAAGTATGATCATATTGTAGCTGCTATAGAAGAATCCAAGGATCTAACCAAACTTTCAGTTAGTGCATTACTTGGCTCTCTTCAGTCACATGATGACAGATTGAAAAGGTCCAATGAAAGTACAGTGGAAAAAGCCTTTCATTCTAAGGTGAATGCTCCAAAGGAAAGCATCAATCACCATTGTATACCAAGAAATAGAGGAGGTTCTTTTCGAGGCAGAAGAGGTGGAGGACATCTTGGTAAAGTTTATCAGAATCGCAATGAAGGTAACAGCCAAGGTGAAAATTTTAAACCTTTTCAGTGTAATTATTGCAAGAGATATGGTTATATTGAAAGGTTTTGTCGGATAAAGGAAAGTTATGAAAAGGGTGAAATCTCTAAGCCTTTTCTTTGTCATTTTTGCAAAAAGTATGGCCACATTGAGCGTTTTTTGTAGATTGAAAGAAAAACATGCAAATTTTGCAGAAGAACATGAAAAGTGGTCAAATGAAAATTTATTTCTTGCATGCTTTACTGCAAAAGAATGTCCTAAAGAAGTTTGGTACATTGATAGTGGATGCAGCAATCATATGACAGGTCGTGCAGAGATCTTTTCTTATTTGGACAAATCTGTTACTACAAAGGTAAAAATGGGTGATGGTAATGTTCGAGAAGCTCATGGGAAAGGTACTGTGAAACTTGATTTCTATGGCTTGAAATCAATTGAAAATGTTTTATATGTTCCTTACTTGAAGTCTAATTTGTTGAGTGTTGGCAATTTTTGACTGAAGGTTATTCACTTGTTTTTGAAGATTTAAGATGCCGTGTTTATGATAACACTAAGATTTCACTTATTATTGAGATACCTATGATTGAAAATAAACTTTTCTCTCTAAGTCTTGATCATGCCTTGAATGTCTCATTAGCAAATGATAATGTGTTATGGCATCATAGATATGGACATTTGGGTTATCACAATTTGGAGCTTTTATCAAAAAGAAATATGGTGTATGGGTTGCCTGAATTATGAAGAATGATCATATATGTGAGAGTTGTGTGCTTGGAAAGCATCACAGGGATGTTTTTCCAAAAGGAAAGGCTTGGCGAGCCTCAAAACCACTTGAACTGGTGCATGCAGATTTATGCGGACCAATGCAATCTCCATCCTTAGACAATAGCAAGTATTTTATTATTTTTATTGATGATTTTAGCAGAATCACATGGGTATATTTTGTTAAAGAAAAGTCAGATAGCTTCTCTGTATTCAAAAGGTTTAAATGCTTTGTTGAAAAGAATAGTGGCCATGCATTAAAGATATTGCGAACCGATAGGGGTGGAGAATTTCTTTCAAAAGAATTCACTCTTTTTTGTGAAGATAATGGCATTCACAGGCAATTGACTGCAAGCTTTACACCACAACAAAATGGAGTAGCAGAACGAAAGAATATGAGTCTTGTTGAGATGGCAAAAAGCATGATTAAAGCAAAAGGGCTTCCTAACAATTTCTGGGCCGAAGCAGTTCATACCGCTGCCTATATATTCAATCGTAGCCCCACATCTTCACTTCAAGGCATAACACAATTTGAAGCTTGGCATGGATGGAGACCAAAAGTAACTCATTTTAGAGTATTTGGGTGTCTTGCTTATGTTCACATTCCATCTCAGAAAAGAAAAAAACTAGATGATAATAGCATGAAATGCATCTTTATTGGTTATAGTATTGAAAGCAAGGCTTATCGGTTTTATAATCCTATAACTCAAAGGCTTGTTGTTAGCCGGGATGTGATATTTGATGAGCAGAATGCATGAAATTGGAATGAATTACAGAATACAACAATAGGTGGAGCTCAAGCTGAAGAAACATCAGTGGTCTTTGATGATGAAAGTGAAGATTTAACTGATCCAAATCAATCTTCACCAAGGTCAACACCTGTGCAGTCTACACTTGTGAGTTCTCCTTATTTATCATATTCTGAATCTCCTCCAAGAAAGATAAAATCCTTGATTGATATATATGAAAGATGTCAGTTTACTTCTGTTGATGAACCAAGCTGTTTTGAAGAAGCAATAAAGCATAAAGAATGGAGCAAAGCTATGATGATGAAATTTCAGCATTAATAAAAAATGGTACTTGGGAGCTCATGGATCTACCACCTAACCATGAAGCTATTGGTTTAAAATGGATATACAGAATCAAATACAAAGCAGATGGATCAATCCAAAAATTTAAAGCAAGGATTGTTGCAAAGGGCTATATGCAGCGAGAAGGTATTGATTTTGCAGAAACTTATGCTCCAATAGCTAGATTTGATACAATTAGAACATTTTTATCTATAGCTGCTCATTATCAATGGAATGTTTTTCAACTTGATGTCAAATCAGCCTTTTTGAATGGTTTTTTGGATGAAGAAGTATATGTGCAGCAACCACAGGGCTATGAAGTTGTTAATGAAGAAAAGAAGGTGTATCGATTACGGAAGGCACTTTATGGACTTAAGCAGGCACCTAGAGCATGGTATGAAAGGATTGATCAGCACTTTGTACATAATGGCTTTCAAAGGAGCAAAAGCGAGCCCACCTTATATGTCAAGTCAAAAGGTACAAATATTCTTATGGTTTGTTTATATGTTGATGACTTGGTATATATCGGCAGTAGTGATGAACTGATTGCAGAATTTAAAAATAGTATGATTAAAAATTTTGAGATGTCAGATCTTGGCTTAATGAATTACTTTCTTGGTTTGGAAGTAAAACAATTTGGTGATAAAATTTTTGTCTCTCAAGAGACGTATGTAAAAGATCTTCTTCAGAAATTTGCAATGTCTGATTGCAAGCCAATGAAGACTCCAATGAACACTGGTGAGAAATTTAGCCAAATGATGGAGAAGAACAGATTGATGCACATATGTACAAGAGACTAATTGGAAGTTTGCTATATCTCACAAATACTCGTCCAGACATTATGCATGCAACAAGTTTGCTATCAAGGTTCATGCAAAGTCCAAGCAAAATTCATCTTGTGGCAGCAAAAAGAGTGTTGAGATACTTAAAAGGAACTATTACCTATGGTATTTCATACACTAATGCTAATAATTTATCTTTGTGTGGTTTTTTTGATAGTGATTGGGCAGGTTCAGTTGATGATCGAAAAGCACTTCTGGTTACATCTTCACCCTTGGATCTGGAGCAATATCTTGAAGTTCAAAGAAACAAAGTACTATAACACTATCATCATATGAAGCTGAGTACGTAGCCGTTACTGCTGCAGCTTGTCATGCTATCTGGTTGCGTAGAGTATTGGAGGATTTAAAACTATCACAAAAGGGCCCAACTACTATCAACTGTGACAATCAATCCACAATTGCAATGACAAAGAATCCAGTGTTTCATCAGCGGACAAAGCACATTGAACTTCGACATCATTTTTTCGTGAACTAGTGACTAATGGAAGTATTGAACTGCAATTTTGCAACACCAAAGAACAATTAGCAGATATCTTCACAAAAGCATTGCCATTGAAAAGCTTTTTATATTTAAGAGAAAAATTAGAAGTATCTACATTAAGGAGGAGTGTTGAGATAATGCAGAATTGAGTGTCCCACATTCTTCTACTTTGCAGTTGGATAACGCAGAGTCCCACGTTCTCCTACTTAGACCAAGTCACTCTATGTGTCTCGTGTTTATCTGTTCGTGGGTTTTATGTGTCCCATGTTTATCTGTTCGTGGGTTTTATCTTTTAAGTTTATCTGTACGTGGGCTAATTAGTTTCGCACGTTATTAGATAGTGGATAACGTGCCTCTAATTTTTGTTGCACGATGTTTATTTCATCTCTATTTAAACCTCTGTAAATGACATCATTCGAAATAATGAAGTGCAAGTTTATCCTTTTATTTTTGCTTTCTCCAAAATTATCCTTAACAATTTTATTTCCCTTCTCAACTTCCCTACTTTTAAAATCTTTTAGTCCCGTATCTCTTCTTTTTATCAGAAGTCGTGGTGATGTTGAAGGAGCCTTGTTCAGGGTGGGAGCCTCCAGTGACGCTTCTTCTGCGCACGCCGGACAGTATCTCGACCATGCGAGAAGTGTCCCTCAAGTCCAAGCCCTTCAACAAATGGCTGAACCTCGTCGTCGGTGACCTCCTGGCGACAGGAAGTGGCGAGGTCGAATTCTCCATGACGGAGACCAAGTCGGGAAACTGGAAGAAGGGGCTGATCATCAAACATGTCCTCGTCCGACCGGTGCACAGCTGAGGGAAGCTGGCCAAATCCCGTGGTTTCTTCCGTCATATATAGCGCCTTCTTCCCCCTATTTCCGGCCACGTAATAAGCGGAGACGTGCATTGCATGCATGCTCCCACTCCATTTGATATTCGTTCCAGCAGTGGTGTTTGGTTACGATCTATCAGTCTTTCTAAGTGATGATGACGAGGGTTGCATTGCTTGCGTTAACTCTATGAATTTGCCCCTGCTCTCTGTTGTAGCAGTGAGTATATGTGTTGGCTATTCAATAAATCTCGTTTTATCCTTTGACTCATCAGCAAAGCTCACTCTTATTCAAGTTTTGCTGCGTTGTCAGCAAGTTATATCCACAGTAAGCATTTCACGTGAGCCATTGTAAATTATAATCAGATTTTAATAGAATATTTTAATAGAATTTACAATAAAGTACCATAGCAATCGTTTCATATAAATTTGAAATATTTTAGCTGGATTTTAAATTTCAATAACAGATTTTTAGTTGCATTTAAAAATGACATAAAAATTCAATAAAAAATAAAAATAAAATATAAAAAAATGCATTGGTTACTAGCAAATAAGTTTTAATGGCCCTTAAAATTGCTAGAAAATAGCCAAGATATATTTTTAGACTTCCTTTTTTGTGACATTTAAAACTTCTACTAAATAATTTTTTGGGGGAAAAATAGTATATATTATGCTACATATATGACATAAAATATTTAAACTATTAAAACATGTATGAAATATTTATTTATAGGTATTAAATTTATAATATATTTTAAACATTTGCACAAGATAAACTATATTTATATAACTATAATTTTGGACCAATATAGCTCATCACATCGTTCAAAACGATTCACAAGATAACTCATATATATCTAAAGAAAAAAATATCAAGCAAAGCTTTAAAATTAACCTCCATAAATACATTCATTTCACTTAGTTTTCAACAAATTGGCATTCAAAAGATAATTTTCTAACACAAACTCCATGTAGCTTTTGATAGCAATTGATTACATAAGTTATCTATCATGTCTATCTAAATATAAAAAGAAAAGAATAAATTTGCGTGAGTCAATATTCTTCAAGCAATCTCACCAACCAAATTATTTTTTAAAAATAATATTTAAAATAAATGCTCTGATGCGTAATTATCTATCAAAATTTTATGCTATTTAGGTTAAAATGTCATATTTTTTATAATATAAAATAACAAATATATGTAGGGATGTACCATCATAAGTCATTTTTATTATAGAGAGACCCTAAGAACTTTAAGTTAAGGAGTCAAAATAAGTATAATGAAAGATTTATTTCTACCATAAGATCTAATATTTTCAAAGTTAGCACACAAAAATTTTACGTGATTGAGCTTATTTCTATGGTTAATTTGCAAGCACACATGCTAAGATCCATATGGAAATTATCTTAACCTTTTGCATTTTGGGTAATCTCTTAAATTCGGACCTCTTCTAAAAGTACAATGGCTATTTCTTACCATTTAATTTTTTTTGTAAGAGCTCTAGGTCTTCAGCTATAGCCTGCTTGGATTGGAAAAAAATTGAAAAGAACAAAAGAAAAATGAAGAAGGATAATAAAAACCTTAATTTGAGGGAGATAAAAGAAATTAAAAAGGAGAGTGGAATAAGGGTTGCTAAGGATTTGTTGTTTCCCTCCATTCCCTCTCTAAATC
The DNA here is from genome assembly GCA_900491605.1 of Calamus simplicifolius. Classification (NCBI taxonomy): domain Eukaryota; kingdom Viridiplantae; phylum Streptophyta; class Magnoliopsida; order Arecales; family Arecaceae; genus Calamus; species Calamus simplicifolius. Next base: position 24,769 of record UESW01002333.1, read on the forward strand.
CTAATTTTTTTTACTTTCAAAATTGAGGGTAAAAAGAAAGAACAAAATATTTTATTGTTTTTGCCCTATCTTTCTAATTCTGTTCTTAAGAATTGATTTGGATTCTTCTAATATCAAAGGATATATATGATTTACAAATATTAACCTTCCCCTCATTTCTTTTCCTCTTAACACGAGCAAGAGTCATCTAAATTATTTTTCTTTTCTCTTCCCTTCTTTCCACATTAGAAGAGGGAAACATATGTCTCTTATCCTTCCTTCTCCTTCCCTCTCTTCTGCTTCTTTTTCTTCCAAAAGACCCAAAGATGGCATTATTTTTCTTTGACCATGGATTCTCAAAATGCTTTCATCGTTGAACAAAGTTTTGTTCTTTTTTAATTGGGATCTCTCAAAGCCACACAACTGCTAGTTATTGGCAATATACCTTGGGTTAGATGGCAAATAATAGAATTGAAATTCAAAGAAAGGACAACACCTTCCCAGAGTTGTTTCGAGATGATTATTTTCAAACTCATGCCTTAACTTTAAGGTTATATTTGGTGCATCGCCTTACAAGATAAATTACCATTAAATAAATTATCAATAATGTTGATTATTATTTTTAGTATACACATTATAGTAATATTGATTACTATGTTTGATACGATAAATAGATTACCAGTCATATAATATCAAATTTCTAAAATACCTTTAAATCAAATCTATTAAAAATTTATATACTATTATATAATTGGTTTGAAAAAACTTGCATTTATAAATGACAATGCTTAAATTTGATGATCCTCAAATTAAGAAAATAACACTTTACATATAACAAAATAAAATAGATAAGATCTAAATATGCAGCATACATAATAAAAATTACTAAACCATCACTTTCATTCCCTTCCTCGTCACCAACTTCATCAATTCCATTCTCTTCATCTCCATCCCTCTTGTCAGTGCCCTCCACCTCCTTATTGTCTATTGCCTTCTTTGGGAGCCCATCGGCCTTAAGTATCCTCAGTATCCTTTGCCTTCTTTGGAAGCCCGTTGGCCTTAAGTCTCGACTTCGGCACGGCCTGATAGATGGGCAGGGCCAGCAACTCGGTCGCCTTGACATGGAGCGACCAGACATTGGCCCACTTCTTGGGCACATACCCAACAATGCCTTCGATGGCTGCCATCACATTGTCCATGATCCCATCTCAACCCTACGATGCCCTATCCACCCTGACCACACTGCAGGGTGTAAGAGTCGGCAAGGGTGCGGTGGGCCTCGAAGGGATCGTAGTCGGAGCGTGTTGACCCAATTGAGAATTTTGATGATTAACAAAACTACTTGAGTATAACATTTGAAGTTACTAATGATTTTGATTAAGTTTTTCAGATCATAAGTCTACTTGATAATCAAAATCAAGAGTCAAATCAAGTTCTGGTTCGAATCTAATGTCAAGGTAAGATTGCAGACATTAGAGTCGACACATGGAATCATAGAGTCGACTCCGAAAAATGGCACAGACTTAGAGTCGACTCGGGACTGTTAGAGTCGACTCCAACAGAAAAGACAGAACGATGGTTTTTCAGGCCACGAGTTATAGTCGACTCCCAGACTGTTAGAGTCGACTCCAGAAGAATTTTGTGTCGACCCCAGAAAAGTCAGAGACGATTCCAGATCGAGCGGATTAAAGAATTTCGAGTTAGAGCCGACTCCAGAATGTCAAACATGGCTCCAGAACTGTCAAAACGACTCTAAACTTTATCTTTATCTATTTTAATCCCAACGGCTATTGTTATTTATGGATCTAATCCTTCTTACACTTATTTCTAACGGATAGATTCAAACTATTTATGGATTAATCGGGATCTATAAGAAGAGGATTTCTTGCATCCCAAAATAAGAAATAAGAGAGGCAAAAAGAAAAGAATAGAGAAAATCTTTGAGATCTATCAGAAAAGAAAAGAGGAAAAACTTGTAAGGAAAGATCATACTGATTCCCAAAAGAAGAGAAAGAGATTCCAAGCCTTTGCTGTTCTATTTCAAAGAAATCTCAAGAGAAGGAAGAAGCCCTAGTTTTCTGATATTCTGAGTTTCAAGAGCATCTCAAAGGAAGATCCATTCAAGAGAAGGAAGAAGCCACCAAGATCTGCGAATCAGGCTTTGATTCCTACCCTCTTATTATTATTTCATTATTGTATATTTGCTCATTGAAGGAGCTATTTTCTTGTAAAAACAAATATTGTTTGCTGGGTCAATCTGGTGATTGATTCAGTTGAGGCTGTTAGCCTTGTGCAAGCATTAGCTTGTGGTGATAGGTTTTATGCTGGTGAGCCCTGAAAACCAGCTGGTTCGTTGTGCACCCAGAAAAACAACAAGTTCGAGTTGTGAGCTTGCAAAACAACTATGCTGTAATCAGTTTGATTATAGTGTTGACCCAAGAGGTACTTGGGAGTGGACGTAGGTGTAGGTACACCGAACCACTATAAAATCTCCTGTGTTTGCCGTGATTGTCTCTTTATCTTCAACTCTCTATTTGTGATTTTTCAGTTTTAATTTGTGAATCTAAGTTTTTATTTTCGCTGGGGGTTTTCTTTCAAAAGAGTTTAAATTTTTGAAAAACCCAATTCACCCCCCTCTTGGGTTGCTATTTGGACCAACAATTGGTATCAGAGCTAGTGCTCATTTGATTTGATCTAACGATCAAGAGTCAAATATCCACATGGTAACTCAAGCTGGTTCATCTTTTTTCGAAGGCCAATCTACTAATAGACCACCCTTATTTAATGGTTCAAACTATGGTTATTGTAAGGCTAGAATAAAATATTCATTCAAGCACTTGACTATGATCTATGAGTATTATAGTCAATGGACCACACACACCCACTGCTAGAGTTAATGGCATGGAGATTCCTAAACCAGAAACGGAATGGGATGAACATGATAAAAAATTGGCACAACTCAATGCCAAAGCAATGAATGTTTTATACTGTTCATTAGATGCAAATGAATTCAATCGCATATCTATTTGCATTTCTGCTAAGGAAATCTGGGATAGACTTGAGGTTACCCATGAGGGAACAAATCAAGTCAAGGAATCCAAGATTAACATGCTAGTTCATAAATATGAATTGTTTAAAATGGATGCATGTGAATTTATTGCTGATATGTTTACAAGATTTACTGATATAGTTAATGGTTTAAAAAGTCTTGGTAAATCTTATGATAATTCTGATCTTGTGAGAAAGGTTTTGTGTTCCTTGCCTAGGACTTGGGAAGCTAAAGTGACTGCAATACAAGAGGCAAAGGATCTAAGTACCCTATCCCTAGAAGAACTATTAGGATCCTTGATGACTCATGAGCTTCAAATTAAGCAACATGTTGATGATGATGAGTCAAAGAAGAAGAGAACTATGACTCTTAAGATTTCTGAATATATGGAAGAGCCTCATGAATATGAAGATGAAAGTGATGATGAGGACATAGCACTCATCATAAGGAAATTTAAAAGATTCATGAAGAAGAAGAAGTTTGAAAAGAAAAAGACCTTTGCAAGAAAAGATGAGGACAAGGGCAAAGAAAAAGAAGTTATTTTCTTTGAATGTAAAAAGCCGAGTCACTTTAAATCTGAATGCCCTCAACTAAAGAAAGACACCCGGAAGTTCAAAAAGAAGGTAATGATGGCCACATGGAGCGATTCGGAAAGCTCAAGTTTTGAAGAAGAAGAAAAGAGTGAAATGGCCAATCTATGCTTCATGGCGGACAATGATGAGGTAAGTCCGAGTTTTTTGATGACTTCACTTTCGATGAATTGCATAGTGCTTTTTATGAATTAATGGATGATTTTGCGAACCTAAGTTCAAAGAACAAAGATTTGAAAACTCAAATGCAAAAACTATCCTTAGAAAATGAAAAGCATGTTGTAGATAAAGAACTTTTGATAAAATAAAAAGAAAGTTTAAAAAATGAAGTTGATAGACTTAAGCCTATAGTTGATAAATTTACTCTAAGATCTATCAAACTTAATATGATTTTAAAAAATCAAAAGGCTGTTTTTGATAAAGCTGGATTAGGATATAATCCACTTAAAAGCAAAAATCTTTGAAGAATATTTTTATACATGCTGAAAAATCATCAAATATTACTTGTTTTAAATGTGGAAACAAAGGACATAAATCATATATGTGTAAATCTCCACATAATAAGAAAAAGATGATTTGGTTTCCAAAGGAACAATATTTAATGCATCTAACCATGAAGGACCCAAGAAGGCTTGGGTACCTAAAATTAAGATATGAATATTTTGCAGGAGTGTCTTGCAGCCATCAGACTGAAAAGAAAATGGTACCTGGACAGTGGTTGCTCAAGACACATGATGGGTGACAAAGATCAATTCATCACCCTTGAATCAAAAAGAGGTGGAGTAGTTACTTTTGGTGATAATGGTCAAGGCCATATCATGGGTATTGGTAAGATTAAATTACTCCATCTACTCATATTGATAATGTTTTATATGTTGATGGACTTAAACATAATCTGATAAGTATTAGCCAACTGTGTGACAAAGGTTTCAAGGTTTCCTTTGAAGCTTCTGTTTGCACTGTTACTAATCCCATTGATAACAGCATTATTCTTGTTGATAAACGCTATGGCAATATGTACTTAATTGATTTGAGTAATTTATCTCCAAGTAATCATTGCTTAGTTGCTAATAATGCTAAGAAGAATGAGATTGGTTGGCTATGGCACCGTAGATTAGGTCATGCAAGCACACACCTAATTTCTAAATTATTGAAAATGGATTTAGTTAAAGGTATTCCTAGCCTAAATTTTAAAAATAATCGAATATGTGATGCATATCAATTTGGAAAACAGACAAGAACTTCTTTCAAATCTAAGAATGTTGTTTCAACTACTAGGCCACTAGAGCTACTACACATGGACCTTTTTGGACCTACTAGAACCACAAGTCTAGAAGGAAAGAAATATGGTCTAGTGATAGTAGATGATTACTCTAGATTCACTTGGGTAATGTTTTTGGCTCACAAAGATGAGACTTTCTCAATATTCATGAAATTTGTTAAGAAAGTCACTAATGAGAAAAATATTACCATAGTGTTTATTAGAAGTGATCATGGAACTGAATTTGAAAATCACTTATTTGAAAAATTCTGTTTGAAAAAGGCATACATCATAACTTTCTGCACCAAGAACACCGCAACAAAATGGAGTTGTAGAAAAAAGAATAGGACTTTAGAAGACATGGCCCGTACCTTGCTATGTGAAAGCCAACTTCCAAAGTATTTTTGGGCGGAAGCTATAAACACAGCATGTTACATCCTAAATAGAGCCCTAATTAGACCTATCCTTAAGAAAACTCCCTATGAACTATGGCACAATAGGAAACCAAATTTAAGTTATTTTCATGCATTTGGTTGTAAATGTTTTATTCATAACAATGGTAAGGATAATCTTGGGAAGTTTGATGCAAAGTCTGATGAAGGTATCTTCTAGGATATTCTACATCTAGCAAAGCATATAGAGTATTTAATAAGAAGAGCTTAGTTGTAGAAGAATCCATTCATATAGTGTTTGATGAGTCTTTAGCATCAAGTTCAGATAAATTTGATGATGAGGAAGATACATCTTTGATTGAAAGAGATATTGAAAAATTAAATGTATCTTCAGATCAAGAACCTGAAGTTAAGGATGATGAATCACCTAAGGATGATGGTATTGATATTGCTCAGAATGATAAAAATCTACCTAGAGATTGGAGATATGCTTATGGTCATCCTAAGGACCTAATCATAGGTGATCCATCTCAAGGTGTAAGGACAGATCATCAATGAGATATCAATAATCATCTTGCATTTGCATCTCATATAGAACCTAAAACTATAGAGGAAGCTGAGAAAGATAGTTATTGGATGTTAGCAATGCAGGAAGAGTTAAACCAATTCACTAGGAATCAAGTCTGGACCCTAGTTGATAGACCTAAAAACTACCCTATAATAGGTTCTAAATGGGTTTTTAGAAATAAATTGGATGAAAATGGATTGGTAATTAGAAATAAGGCTAGATTAGTTGCAAAAGGATATAATCAAGAAGAAGGTATAGATTTTGATGAAACTTTTGCACCTGTTGCTAGATTAGAAGCCATTAGGCTACTACTTGCATTTGCATGTCATATGAATTTCAACTTATTTCAAATGGATGTTAAAAGTGCATTTTTAAATGGTTTTATAAATGAGGAAGTTTATGTTATACAACCTGCTGGTTTTGAAGATCATGAATTTTCAAACCACGTCTTCAAACTACACAAAGTACTTTATGATTTAAAGCAAGCACTAGAGCTTGGTATGATAGATTAAGTAAATTTTTAATTGAAAATGTCTTTTCTAGAGAAAATGTTGATAAAACCTTATTTTTTGAAAAGAAAAGAAAAGGATTTATTAATCGTTCAAATTTATGTTGATGACATTATATTTGGTGCTACTAACAATCTCCTTTATCAAGAATTTGCTAAGCTAATGCAGGGAGAATTCGAGATGAGCATGATGGGAGAACTAAACTTCTTCCTTGGACTTCAAATCAAACAAGAGAAAGTGGGAATTTTCATCAACCAAACAAAGTACACAAAGGAAATACTCAAGAAATTTGGTATGGAATCTGCTAAACCTCTTGGTACGCCAATGAGTCCCTCATGCAAGCTGGACAAGGATGAAGTAGGTAAGAAAGTAGATCAGAAGCATTACAGAGGTATGATTGGATCACTTCTTTACCTAACTGCAAGTAGGCCAGATATCATGTTTTCTGTCTGCTTATGTGCAAGATATCAATCTAATCCTAAGGAATCACATTTACTTGCTGTTAAAAGAATCTTTAGATACTTAAATGGAACTAAAAATGTAGGATTATGGTATTCTAGAGACTCAACTTTAAAATTGATTGCTTATTCTGATTCTGACTATGCTGGTTGTAAATTAGATAGAAAGAGTACAAGTGGGGCATGCCAACTTTTAGGAAGTAACTTAATCTCTTGGTTTAGCAAGAAGCAAAATTTGGTTGCATTATCCACTGCTGAGGCAGAGTATGTTGCAGCTGGAAGTTGCTGTGCTCAAATCCTTTGGATTAAGCAACAACTTGAAGATTATGGTATCACACTTGATAAAATACCTATTAAATGTGATAATACTAGTGCTATTAATCTAACTAAAAATCCAATTCAACATTCAAGAACTAAACACATTGAAATTAGACATAACTTTATTAGAGAACATGTAACTAACAAAGATGTTTGTCTTGAATATGTTAATACTAATGATCAATTAGCTGATATTTTTACCAAACCTTTGAGTGAGGAAAGATTTTGCTATCTTAGAGGAGAATTAGGAGTTTGTGATCCTTTAGAATAATTTTCTGAAACTTTTAAGGACAACAACTATCTAGACTTCAATAATTTCTTGAAAATCCTCTTTGTCCAATAAGGAAATCTATCTAGAAATTTGATTCATTGTTTCCCCAATTATTAAGGAATACTTATCTAGAGTTTGATGATTAATTTGATCAGTTTTAGATCCTTGGAATTTGAATTTTTCCCTGAAACTATTGTGGAGTCGACACCTGCAGTTTGTGGAGTCGACACCTTCTTATTTTGATGTTCTGTCTGGGCAATTAGAGCTGACTCTGGCTTCTGTAGAGCTGACTCTAATTCGGGCACTGACAGATTCTCTGGTTCGGAGCCGACACCTCGTTTTCGGGAGTCGACTCTAAGTGGAACTAGGTCAAAATAAAAAGGGCGGAGTCGACCCCAAACGAATCCCATCGTCTTCAAACCATTCTAAAGCTATTCCAAACTGATTCTAACCCCTCCAAATCTTTCAAATCCCTTGATTACTCATTCCAATCGAATCCAATGGCTCCCAAAAGGTGTGCTATCATTGGTGGTTCAACTGTTCCGACGAAGCGCCGTTCAAATCGGAGGCAACCTTCATCATCTTCTTCATCTGCCACTCAAGATGACTTTCCACCCTCACCATCTTCTCCTCGAGTCGACCAATTAGCGGGTAAGGCCATTACTACCGAAGAAAAGTTGATTTTGACTTTTTTATTTTGGAGGGCTTTTCTATTGGGCTGTTGTTGAAAAAAATGGGATGGGAGAAGGTCTGTTCTTTGGATATCCCTACTTACCCTGCCATAGTAAGAGAATTTTATAATGATTTATGTAAAGGAGAGGGAGGCTTAGTGAGTGTTGTAAGAGGAACTAAAGTAATCATCACGGCTGAAACCTTGGAAATCTATTGGAAATGCCTACCATTGGCTTAGTTGAATATCAACATGAAGATAGAGGAGGTGCCCTATCAAGGATGTTAGGGAGAGAAGTTTCTGAGTTTGAGAAAATCTTGGCCAATCAACTTAATTTGGAACTCAGATTACTTCACAATATCTGTGGAAGAATTCTATTTCCTAAAATCGGAAGGTTTGAATATGTCTCGGAGCGAGACATCTTATTGATGGACTGCATTCTCACTGGAAGACCTGTCAATCTTGCTGGTATGATGATAGGCTATATGGTGGAGGCAGCTACTAAGAAGAGATCTACATTGCCATATGGTATGGTTTTGACACTGGTATTCAGAAGCCAAGGTGTACTTATAATGGATAATGAGCCACTGAGAAAATTAAGGCATACAGATTACTATAGTGTCTCTACAATTCACCGGATGGGCTTCAGAAAAGAAAATGGAAATTGGATAAAAAGAGGACATGAGGCCAGAGCTAAAGAGGTTAGAGTTGAGGAAGTCAGAGGAGAAGACATTCCTGAACCATCTGCTGGACCTTCTTCTGCTGGACCATCTGCTGGACCTAGCTCTCATCTTCCACATCAGTCAGCATTGACATCTGGAAGATTTTCTGAGGAGCAAATAGGTCAGCTCAGAGCTTTACTAGCTGAGTATGATAGTCAAAGATCAAATGATATGTGTAAATTGAGAGAGGAGTTCAATCAGTTGAAGGATGAGATTAATTCAAGACTTGACATGATTTCTTTTTCCATTAGCAATTTCGTAGAATCCTTTAGCACTGATCTTTACAAGATTTTTGAAAGGATGGAAGGCATTGTAGACGGTTCTGGAACTTATCTTCATGCTACCAGTCAACTGAAGAAAGATATCGACCTCGCCGTCTCTCAAATTGAAGCTTGTCTTGAAAGTTTTAAGAAGACTCAAAAAGATGATGTTATGGAAATGATTGGATATTTAAAAAAAATTATGTATAAGCATATTTGATTTTGATATCCAATCCTAGGTTGTATCTTAGGATTTCTTGCTTTCTTGCTTTCTTAGCATGTATCTAGGAATTACATACTTGAATTTGTCATACATGTAGTGAATCTTGCTTTGGAATACAATTACACTTTTATTTCAAATTTATCTATGACTGTTTGATTGAATTTCAATGAATGAATTTACTATCTTTATGATTATTCAAACCAACATCCTCGCTCTGAAACATTCTTTATTGCTTTTAAATTTACCTTATTGTTGATAACAAAAAAAGGGGAGAGATAAGTGTATATGCTATTGACCCAATTGAGGATTTTGATGATTAACAAAACTAATTGAGTATAACATTTGATGTTACTAATGATTTGATTAAGTTTTTCAGTGTATAAGTCTAATTAATGATCAAAATCAAGAAGGAAAATCAAGTTCTGGTTTGAATCTAATGTCAAGGTAAGACTGCAGACATTAGAGTCGACACATGGAATCGCAGAGCCGACTCCGGAAAACGGCACAGACTTAGAGTCGACTCCGGGACTGTGAGAGCCGACTCTATCAGAAACAACAGAACGTTGGATTTTTAGGCCACAACTTAGAGTCGACTCCAAGACTGTTAGAGTCGACTCCAGAAGAATTTTGTGTTGACCCCAGAAAAGTCAGAAACGACTCCAGATCGAGATTAAATTATTTTGAGTTAGAGCCGACTCCAGAAAAGCCAGAGCCGACTCAAGAATGTCAGACACGGCTCCAGAACTGTCAGAACGACTCTAAACTTTAACTTTATCATTTTTAATCCCAACGGCTATTGTTATTTATGGATCTAATCCTTTTTCACTTGCTTCTAACGGATAGTTTTGCACTATTTATGGATTAATCGAATCTATAAGAAGAGGGGTGATTGCATCCCAAACAAGAGAAGAGAAAAAAGGGCAAGAAAGAGGCAAAAAGAAAAGAATAGAGAAAATCCTTGAGATCCATCAGAAAAGAAAAGAGGGAAAACCTGTAAGGAAAGATCATATTCATTCCTCAAGAGAAGAGAAAGAGATTCCAAGCCTTTGCTGTTCTACTTAGAAGCAATCTCAAAAGAAGGGAGAAGCCCTAGTTTTTCCAATCTTCTGAACCTCAAGAGCATATTCAAAGGAAGATCCATTCAAAGGAAGAGAAGGAAGAAGCCACCAAGATCTTCGAATCAGGCTTTGGTTCCTAATCTCTATTTATTGTTTCATTATTGTATATTTGCTCATTGAAGGAGCAGTTTGCTTTTGTAAACTCAAAAATACTATTTGCTGGGTCAATCTGGTGATTGATTCAGTTGAGGCAGTTAGCCTTGTGCAAGCATTTGCTTGTGATTTTAGGTTTTGTGCTGGTGAGCCTTGAAAACCAGCTGGGTTCATTGTGCGTCCGGAAAAATAACAAGTTTGAGTTGTGAGCTTACAAAACAACTCTGCTGTAATCAGGTTGATTATAGTATGGACCCAAGAGGTACTTGGGAGTGGACGTAGGTGTAGGTACACCGAACCACTATAAAATTTATTGTGTTTGCCGTGATTGTCTCTTTATCTTCAACTCTTCATTTATAGTTGCTTAGTTTTAAATTTATGAATCTAAGTTTTTATTTCCGCTGGGGGTTATCTTTAAAAAGAGTTTATTTTCTGAAAAACCTAATTCACCCCCCCTCTTGGGTTGCTATCTGGACCAACAATTGGTTTCAGAGCTAGTGCTCATTTGATTTGATCTAATGATCAAGAGTCAAGATCCACATGGCAACTCAAGCTGGTTCATCTTTTTCCGAAGGTCAATCTACTAATAGACCACCCTTATTTAATGGTTCTAACTATGGTTATTGGAAAGCTAGAATGAAAATATTCATTCAAGCACTTGACTATGATCTATGGAGTATTATAGTCAATGGACCACACACACCCACTGCTAGAGTTAATGGCATGGAGATTCCTAAACCGAAAACGGAATGGGATGAACATGATAGAAAATTGGCACAACTCAATGCCAAAGCAATGAATGTCTTATACTGCTCATTAGATGCAAATGAATTCAATCGCATATCTATTTGCATTTCTGCTAAGGAAATCTGGGATAGACTTGAAGTTACCCATGAGGGAACAAATCAAGTCAAGGAATCCAAGATTAACATGCTAGTTCATAAATATGAATTGTTTAAAATGGATGCATGTGAATCTATTGCTGATATGTTTACAAGATTTACTGACATAGTTAATGGTTTAAAAAGTCTTGGTAAATCTTATAATAATTCTGATCTTGTGAGAAAGGTCTTGCGTTCCTTGCCTAGGACTTCGGAAGCTAAGGTGACGGCAATACAAGAAGCAAAGGATCTAAGTACACTACCCCTGGAAGAACTGTTGGGATCCTTGATGACTCATGAGCTTCAAATCAAGCAACATGTTGATGAAGATGAGTCAAAGAAGAAAAGAAATATGGCTCTTAAGATTTTTGAATATATGGAAGAGCCTCATGAATCCGAGGATGAAAGTGATGATGAGGACATGACACTCATCACAAGAAAATTTAAAAGATTCATGAAGAAGAAGAAGTTTGAAAAGAAAAAGCCCTTTGCAAGAAAAGATGAGGACAAGGGCAAAGAAAAGGAAGTTATTTGTTTTGAATGCAAGAAGCCGGGTCACTTTAAATCTGAATGCCCTCAACTAAAGAAAGGCACCCGGAGGTTCAAAAAGAAGGCAATGATGGCCACATGGAGCGATTCGGAAAGTACAAGTTCCGAAGAAGAAGAAAAGAGTGAAATGACCAATCTATGCTTCATGGCGGACAACGATAAGGTAAGTCCGAGTTTTCTTGATGACTTCACTTTTGATGAATTACATAGTGCTTTTTATGAATTAATGGATGATTTTGCAAACCTAAGTTCAAAGAACAAAGATTTGAAAACTCAATTGCAAAAACTATCATTAGAAAATGAAAAGCATGTTGTTGATAAAGAACTTTTAACAAAAGAAAAAGAAAGTTTGAAAAATGAAGTTGATAGACTTAAGCCTATAGTTGATAAATTTACACTAAGCTCTATCAAACTTAATATGATTTTGAAAAATCAAAAGGCTATTTTTGATAAAGCTGGATAAGGATATAATCCACTTAAAAAGCAAAAATCATTGAAAAACATTTTTGTACATGCTGAAAAATCATTAAACATTACTTGTTTTAAATGTGGAGACAAAGGACATAAATCATATATGTGTAAATCTTCACATAAAAAGAAAAAGATGATTTGGGTTCCCAAAGGAACAATGTTTAATGCTTCTAACCATGAAGGACCCAAGAAGACTTGGGTACCTAAAATTAAGACATAAATATTTTGCAGGAGTGTCTTGCAGCCATCAGACTGAAAAGAAAATGGTACCTGGATAGTGGTTGCTCAAGACACATGACTGGTGACAAAGATCAATACATCACCCTTAAATCAAAAAGAGGTGGAGTAGTTACTTTTGGTGATAATGGTCAAGGCCATATCATGGGCATTGGTAAGATTCAAATTACTCCATCTACTCATATTGATAATGTTTTATATGTTGATGAACTTAAACATAATCGAATAAGTATTAGCCAACTGTGTGACAAAGGTTTCAAGGTCTCCTTTGAAGCTTCTGTTTGCACTGTTACTAATTCCATTGATAATAGCATTATTCTTGTTGGTAAATGCTATGGCAATATGTACTTAATTGATTTGAGTAATTTATCTCCAAGTAATCATTGCTTAGTTGCTGATAATGCTAGAATGAATGAGATTGGTTGGTTGTGGCATCGTAGATTAGGTCATGCAAGCACACACCTAATTTCTAAATTATTAAAAATGGATTTAGTTAAAGGTATTCCTAGTCTAAATTTTGAAAATAATCGAATATGTGATGCATGTCAATTTGGAAAACAAACAAGAACTTCTTTCAAATCTAAGAATGTTGTTTCAACTACTAGGCCACTAGAGCTACTACACATGGACCTTTTTGGACCTACTAGAACCACAAGTCTAGGAGTAAAGAAATATGGTCTAGTGATAGTAGATGATTACTCTAGATTCACTTGGGTAATGTTTTTGGCTCACAAAGATGAGACTTTCTCAATATTCATAAAATTTGTTAAGAAAGTCACTAATGAGAAAAATACTACCATAGTGTCTATTAGAAGTGATAATGGAACTGAATTTGAAAATCACTTATTTGAAAAATTCTGTTTTGAAAAAGGCATACATCATAACTTCTCTGCACCTAGAACACCACAATAAAATGGAGTTGTAGAAAGGAAGAATAGGACTTTAGAAGACATGGCCCGTACCATGCTATGTGAAAGCCAACTTCCAAAATATTTTTGGGCGGAAGCTATAAACATAGCTTGTTACATTCTAAATAGAGCCCTAATTAGACCTATCCTTAAGAAAACTCCCTATGAACTTTGGATCAATAGGAAACCAAATTTAAGTTATTTTCATGCATTTGGTTGTAGATGTTTTATTCATAACAATAGTAAGGATAATCTTGGGAAGTTTGACGCAAAGTCTGATGAAGGTATCTTCCTAGGATATTCTACATCTAGCAAAGCATATAGAGTATTTAATAA
>UESW01002333.1:43889-103785 GCA_900491605.1 Calamus simplicifolius
ACAACCTCCTGGTTTTGAAGATCATGAATTTCCAAACCACGTTTTCAAATTACACAAAGCACTTTATGGTTTAAAGCAAGCACCTAGAGCTTGGTATGATAGATTAAGTAAATTTTTAATTGAAAATGATTTTTTAGAGGAAATGTTGATAAAACATTGTTTTTAAAAAAAAAGAAAGGATTTATTAATCATTCAAATTTATGTTGATGACATTATATTTGGTGCTACTAACAATCTTCTTTGTCAAGAATTTGCTAAGCTAATGCAGGGAGAATTCGAGATGAGCATGATGAGAGAACTAAACTTCTTCCTTGGACTTCAAATCAAACAAGAGAAAGCGGGAATTTTATTAACCAAACAAAGTATACAAAGGAAATACTTAAGAAATTTGGTATGGAATCTGCTAAACCTCTTAGTACGCCAATGAGTCCCTCATGCAAGCTGGACAAGGATGAAGTAGGTAAGAAAGTAGATCAAAAGCATTATAGAGGTATGATTGGATCACTTCTTTATCTAACTGCAAGTAGGCCAGATATCATGTTTTCTGTCTGCTTATGTGCAAGATATCAATCCAATCCTAAGGAATCACATTTACTTGCTGTTAAAAGAATCTTTAGATACTTAAATGGAACTAAAAATGTAGGATTATGGTATTCTAGAGACTCAACCTTAAAATTGATTGCTTATTCTGATTCTGACTATGCTGGTTGTAAGTTAGATAGAAAGAGTACAAGTAGGGTATGCCAACTTCTAGGAAGTAACTTAATCTCTTGGTTTAGCAAGAAGCAAAATTCGGTTGCATTATCCACTACTGAGGCAGAGTATGTTGCAGCTGGAAGTTGCTGTGCTCAAATCCTTTGGATTAAGCAACAACTTGAAGATTATGGTATCACACTTGATAAAATACCTATTAAATGTGATAATACTAGTGCTATCAATCTAACTAAAATCCAATTCAACATTCAAGAACTAAACACATTGAAATTAGACATCACTTTATTAGAGAACATGTAACCAACAAAATGTTTGTCTTGAATATGTTAATACTAATGATCAATTAGCTGATATATTTACCAAACCTTTAAGTGAGGAGAGATTTTGCTATCTTAGAGGAGAATTAGGAGTTTGTGATCCTTTAGAATAATTTTTTTTGAAAGCTCCTAAGGACAACAACCTCGTTTTCTATCAAGAATTCTATAATTCTTTTTGAAATCCTCTATGTTCAATAAGGAAATTTATCTAGAAAGTTGATTTATTGTTTCCCCAATTGATAAGGAACACTTATCTAGAGTTTGTGATTAATTTGATCAGTTTCAAATCCTTGAAAATCTAATTTTTCTTTGAAACTATTGTGGAGTCGACACCTTTAGTTTGTGGAGTCGACACCTTCTTATATTTGATGTTCTGTCTGGCAATTAGAGCCTACTCTGGCTTTTGTAGAGCCAACTCTAATTCTGCTGGGTGCTGACAGATTGACATCTGGTTCGGAGCCGACACCTCAAATGATATGTGTAAATTTTTCGGGAGTCGACTCTAAGTGGAACTAGGTCAAAATAAAAAGGGCGGAGTCGACCCCAAATGAGCTTTCTATCATCATATTTGATTTTGATATCCAATCTAAACCACTTTTAAGCTGTTCCAAAACTAATTCCAAACCCTCCAAATCCCTCAAAACCCTTTGTTGACCCAATTGAGGATTTTGATGATTAACAAAACTAATTGAGTATAACATTTGATGTTACTAATGATTTTGATTAAGTTTTTCAGTGTATAAGTCTAATTAATGATCAAAATCAAGAAGGAAAATCAAGTTCTGGTTTGAATCTAATGTCAAGGTAAGACTGCAGACATTAGAGTCGACACATGGAATCGCAGAGCCGACTCCGGAAAACGGCACAGACTTAGAGTCGACTCCGGGACTGTGAGAGCCGACTCTATCAGAAACAACAGAACGTTGGATTTTCAGGCCACGACTTAGAGTCGACTCCAGACTGTTAGAGTCGACTCCAGAAGAATTTTGTGTCGACCCCAGAAAAGTCAGAGACGACTCCAGATCGAGCGGATTAAATTATTTCGAGTTAGAGCCGACTCCAGAATGTCAGACACGGCTCCAGAACTGTCAGAACGACTCTAAACTTTAACTTTATCATTTTTAATCCCAACGGCTATTGTTATTTATGGATCTAATCCTTTTTCACTTGCTTCTAACGGATAGTTTTGCACTATTTATGGATTAATCGAATCTATAAGAAGAGGGGTGATTGCATCCCAAACAAGAGAAGAGAAAAAGCAAGAAAGAGGCAAAAGAAAAGAATAGAGAAAATCCTTGAGATCCATCAGAAAAGAAAAGAGGGAAAACCTGTAAGGAAAGATCATATCATTCCTCAAGAGAAGAGAAAGAGATTCCAAGCCTTTGCTGTTCTACTTAGAAGAAATCTCAAAAGAAGGGAGAAGCCCTAGTTTTTCCAATCTTCTGAACCTCAAGAGCATATTCAAAGGAAGATCCATTCAAAGGAAGAGAAGGAAGAAGCCACCAAGATCTTCGAATCAGGCTTTGGTTCCTAATCTCTATTTATTGTTTCATTATTGTATATTTGCTCATTGAAGGAGCAGTTTGCTTTTGTAAACTCAAAATACTGTTTGCTGGGTCAATCTGGTGATTGATTCAGTTGAGGCAGTTAGCCTTGTGCAAGCGTTAGCTTGTGGTTTTAGGTTTTGTGCTGGTGAGCCTTGAAAACCAGCTGGGTTCGTTGTGCGCCCGGAAAACAACAAGTTTGAGTTGTGAGCTTGCAAAACAACTGCTGTAATCAGTTTGATTATAGTGTGGACCCAAGAGGTACTTGGGAGTGGACGTAGGTGTAGGTACACCGAACCACTATAAAATCTATTGTGTTTGCCGTGATTGTCTCTTTATCTTCAACTCTTCATTTATAGTTGCTTAGTTTTAAATCTGTGAATCTAAGTTTTTATTTCCGCTGGGGGTTATCTTTCAAAAGAGTTTAATTTTTGAAAAACCCAATTCACCCCCCCTCTTGGGTTGCTATCTGGACCAACAATTGGTATCAGAGCTAGTGCTCATTTGATTTGATCTAACGATCAAGAGTCAAAGATCCACATGGCAACTCAAGCTGGTTCATCTTTTTCCGAAGGTCAATCTACTAATAGACCACCCTTATTTAATGGTTCTAACTATGGTTATTGGAAGCTAGAATGAAAATATTCATTCAAGCACTTGACTATGATCTATGGAGTATTATAGTCAATGGACCACACACACCCACTGCTAGAGTTAATGGCATGGAGATTCCTAAACCGAAACGGAATGGGATGAACATGATAGAAAATTGGCACAACTCAATGCCAAAGCAATGAATGTCTTATACTGCTCATTAGATGCAAATGAATTCAATCGCATATCTATTTGCATTTCTGCTAAGGAAATCTGGGATAGACTTGAAGTTACCCATGAGGGAACAAATCAAGTCAAGGAATCCAAGATTAACATGCTAGTTCATAAATATGAATTGTTTAAAATGGATGCATGTGAATCTATTGCTGATATGTTTACAAGATTTACTGACATAGTTAATGGTTTAAAAAGTCTTGGTAAATCTTATAATAATTCTGATCTTGTGAGAAAGGTCTTGCGTTCCTTGCCTAGGACTTGGGAAGCTAAGGTGACGGCAATACAAGAAGCAAAGGATCTAAGTACACTACCCCTGGAAGAACTGTTGGGATCCTTGATGACTCATGAGCTTCAAATCAAGCAACATGTTGATGAAGATGAGTCAAAGAAGAAAAGAAATATGGCTCTTAAGATTTCTGAATATATGGAAGAGCCTCATGAATCCGAGGATGAAAGTGATGATGAGGACATGGCACTCATCACAAGAAAATTTAAAAGATTCATGAAGAAGAAGAAGTTTGAAAAGAAAAAGCCCTTTGCAAGAAAAGATGAGGACAAGGGCAAAGAAAAGGAAGTTATTTTTTGAATGCAAGAAGCCGGGTCACTTTAAATCTGAATGCCCTCAACTAAAGAAAGGCACCCGGAGGTTCAAAAAGAAGGCAATGATGGCCACATGGAGCGATTCGGAAAGTACAAGTTCCGAAGAAGAAGAAAAGAGTGAAATGGCCAATCTATGCTTCATGGCGGACAACGATGAGGTAAGTCCGAGTTTTCTTGATGACTTCACTTTTGATGAATTACATAGTGCTTTTTATGAATTAATGGATGATTTTGCAAACCTAAGTTCAAAGAACAAAGATTTGAAAACTCAATTGCAAAAACTATCATTAGAAAATGAAAAGCATGTTGTTGATAAAGAACTTTTAACAAAAGAAAAAGAAAGTTTGAAAAATGAAGTTGATAGACTTAAGCCTATAGTTGATAAATTTACACTAAGCTCTATCAAACTTAATATGATTTTGGAAAATCAAAAGGCTATTTTTGATAAAGCTGGATTAGGATATAATCCACTTAAAAAGCAAAAATCATTGAAAAACATTTTTGTACATGCTGAAAAATCATTAAACATTACTTGTTTTAAATGTGGAGACAAAGGACATAAATCACATATGTGTAAATCTTCACATAAAAAGAAAAAGATGATTTGGGTTCCCAAAGGAACAATGTTTAATGCTTCTAACCATGAAGGACCCAAGAAGACTTGGGTACCTAAAATTAAGACATAAATATTTTGCAGGAGTGTCTTGCAGCCATCAGACTGAAAAGAAAATGGTACCTGGACAGTGGTTGCTCAAGACACATGACGGGTGACAAAGATCAATTCATCACCCTTGAATCAAAAAGAGGTGGAGTAGTTACTTTTGGTGATAATGGTCAAGGCCATATCATGGGCATTGGTAAGATTCAAATTACTCCATCTACTCATATTGATAATGTTTTATATGTTGATGGACTTAAACATAATCTAATAAGTATTAGCCAACTGTGTGACAAAGGTTTCAAGGTCTCCTTTGAAGCTTCTGTTTGCACTGTTACTAATCCCATTGATAATAGCATTATTCTTGTTGGTAAACGCTATGGCAATGTGTACTTAATTGATTTGAGTAATTTATCTCCAAGTAATCATTGCTTAGTTGCTGATAATGCTAGAATGAATGAGATTGGTTGGTTGTGGCATCGTAGATTAGGTCATGCAAGCACACACCTAATTTCCAAATTATTAAAAATGGATTTAGTTAAAGGTATTCCTAGTCTAAATTTTGAAAATAATCGAATATGTGATGCATGTCAATTTGGAAAACAAACAAGAACTTCTTTCAAATCTAAGAATGTTGTTTCAACTACTAGGCCACTAGAGCTACTACACATGGACCTTTTTGGACCTACTAGAACCACAAGTCTAGGAGGAAAGAAATATGGTCTAGTGATAGTAGATGATTACTCTAGATTCACTTGGGTAATGTTTTTGGCTCACAAAGATGAGACTTTCTCAATATTCATAAAATTTGTTAAGAAAGTCACTAATGAGAAAAACACTACCATAGTGTCTATTAGAAGTGATCATGGAACTGAATTTGAAAATCACTTATTTGAAAAATTCTGTTTTGAAAAAGGCATACATCATAACTTCTCTGCACCTAGAACACCACAACAAAATGGAGTTGTAGAAAGGAAGAATAGGACTTTAGAAGACATGGCCCGTACCATGCTATGTGAAAGCCAACTTCCAAAATATTTTTGGGCGGAAGCTATAAACACAGCTTGTTACATTCTAAATAGAGCCCTAATTAGACCTATCCTTAAGAAAACTCCCTATGAACTTTGGATCAATAGGAAACCAAATTTAAGTTATTTTCATGCATTTGGTTGTAGATGTTTTATTCATAACAATGGTAAGGATAATCTTGGGAAGTTTGACGCAAAGTCTGATGAAGGTATCTTCCTAGGATATTCTACATCTAGCAAAGCATATAGAGTATTTAATAAGAAAAGCTTAGTTGTAGAAGAATCCATTCATATAGTGTTTGATGAGTCTTTAGCATCAAGTTCAGATAAAATTGATGATGAGGAAGATACATCTTTGATTGAAAGAGATATTGAAAAATTAAATGTATCTTCAGATCAGGAACCTGAAGTTAAGGATGATGACTCACCTAAGGATGATGGTATTGATACTGTTCAAAATGATCAAGATCTACCTAGAGATTGGAGATATGCTTATGGTCATCCTAAGGACCTAATCATAGGTGATCCATCTCAAGGTGTAAGGACTAGATCATCAATGAGAGATATCAATAATCATCTTGCATTTGTATCTCATATAGAACCTAAGACTATAGAGGAAGCCGAAAAAGATAGTTATTGGATGTTAGCAATGCAGGAAGAGTTAAACCAATTCACTAGAAATCAAGTCTGGACCCTAGTTGAAAGACCTAAAAATCACCCTATAATAGGATCTAAATGGGTATTTAGAAATAAATTAGATGAAAATGGCATAGTAATTAGAAACAAAGCTAGACTAGTTGCAAAAGGATATAATCAAGAAGAAGGTATAGATTTTGATGAAACGTTTGCACCTGTTGCTAGATTAGAAGCCATTAGGCTACTACTTGCATTTGCATGTCATATGAATTTCAACTTATTTCAAATGGATGTTAAAAGTGCATTTCTAAATGGTTTTATAAATGAGGAAGTTTATGTTGAACAACCTCCTGGTTTTGAAGATCATGAATTTCCAAACCACGTTTTCAAATTACACAAAGCACTTTATGGTTTAAAGCAAGCACCTAGAGCTTGGTATGATAGATTAAGTAAATTTTTAATTGAAAATGATTTTTTTAGAGGAAATGTTGATAAAACATTGTTTTTAAAAAGAAAAAGAAAGGATTTATTAATCGTTCAAATTTATGTTGATGACATTATATTTGGTGCTACTAACAATCTTCTTTGTCAAGAATTTGCTAAGCTAATGCAGGGAGAATTCGAGATGAGCATGATGGAGAACTAAACTTCTTCCTTGGACTTCAAATCAAACAAGAGAAAGCGGGAATTTTCATTAACCAAACAAAGTATACAAAGGAAATACTTAAGAAATTTGGTATGGAATCTGCTAAACCTCTTGGTACGCCAATGAGTCCCTCATGCAAGCTGGACAAGGATGAAGTAGGTAAGAAAGTAGATCAAAAGCATTATAGAGGTATGATTGGATCACTTCTTTATCTAACTGCAAGTAGGCCAGATATCATGTTTTCTGTCTGCTTATGTGCAAGATATCAATCCAATCCTAAGGAATCACATTTACTTGCTGTTAAAAGAATCTTTAGATACTTAAATGGAACTAAAAATGTAGGATTATGGTATTCTAGAGACTCAACCTTAAAATTGATTGCTTATTCTGATTCTGACTATGCTGGTTGTAAGTTAGATAGAAAGAGTACAAGTGGGGTATGCCAACTTCTAGGAAGTAACTTAATCTCTTGGTTTAGCAAGAAGCAAAATTCGGTTGCATTATCCACTACTGAGGCAGAGTATGTTGCAGCTGGAAGTTGCTGTGCTCAAATCCTTTGGATTAAGCGACAACTTGAAGATTATGGTATCACACTTGATAAAATACCTATTAAATGTGATAATACTAGTGCTATCAATCTAACTAAAAATCCAATTCAACATTCAAGAACTAAACACATTGAAATTAGACATCACTTTATTAGAGAACATGTAACCAACAAAATGTTTGTCTTGAATATGTTAATACTAATGATCAATTAGCTGATATCTTTACCAAACCTTTGAGTGAGGAGAGATTTTGCTATCTTAGAGGAGAATTAGGAGTTTGTGATCCTTTAGAATAATTTTTTGAAACTCCTAAGGACAACAACTATCTAGAATTCTATAATTTCTTGAAAATCCTCTATGTTCAATAAGGAAATTTATCTAGAAAGTTGATTTATTGTTTCCCCAATTGATAAGGAACACTTATCTAGAGTTTGATGATTGATCAGTTTCAGATCCTTGAAAATCTGATTTTTCTCTGAAACTATTGTGGAGTCGACACCTTCTTATTTTGATGTTCTGTCTGGGCAATTAGAGCCGACTCTGGCTTCTGTAGAGCCGACTCTAATTCGGGCGCTGACAGATTCTCTGGTTCGGAGCCGACACCTCGTTTTCGGGAGTCGACTCTAAGTGGAACTAGGTCAAAATAAAAAGGGCGGAGTCGACCCCAAATGATTTCTATCGTCTCCTAAACCACTTTTAAGCTATTCCAAACAAATTCCAAACCCTCCAAATCTCTCAAAACCCTTGATTACTCTGTCCAATCGAATCCAATGGCTCCCAAAAGGCGTGCTACCATTGTGGTTCGACTTTCGACGAAGTGCCGTTCAAATCGGAGGCAACCTTCGTCATCTTCTTCATCGCCACCCAAGATGACTCTCCACCCTCACCATCTTCTCCAAAAGTCGACCAATTAGCTGGTAAGGCATTACAACCGGAAGGAAAGTCGATTTCAACTTCTTTATTTCTGAAGGCTTTGCTATTGGGCGATTGTTGCAAGAAATGGGATGGAGAAGGTCTGCTCTTTGGATATTCCTACCTACCCCGCCCTTGTAAGAGAGTTTTATAATGATTTAAGTAGAGGAGAGGGAGGATTAGTAAGTATTGTAAGAGGAACAAAGGTAGTCATCACAGCCGAATTTCTTGATAATTTATTGGAAATGCCTACTGTTGGACTTATTGAATATCATCATGAAGATAGAGGAGGAGCTCTATCAAGGATGTTAGGAAGAGAAGTCTCTGAGTTTGAGGAAATTTTAGCAAATCAACTGAATTTGAAACTCAGACTTCTTCACAATATCTGTGGGAGGATTCTTTTTCCTAAAATCGGAAGATTTGAGTATGTCTCGGAGCGAGACGTTTTTTAATGGACTGCATACTCACTGGTAGACCCTTAAATCTTGCTGAGATGATGATAGGCTATATGGCGGAGGCAGCTACTAAGAAAAGATCAACATTGCCATATGGTATGGTTTTAACTTTAGTTTTCAGAAGCCAAGGTGTTCACATAATGGACAATGAGCCACTAAGAAAGTTAAGACATACAAATTATTATAGTGTCTCTACAATTCACCGAATGGGCTTTAGAAAAGAAAATGAAAACTGGATTAAGAGAGGTCATGAGGCCAGAGCTGAGGAGGTTAGAGTTGAGGAAGTCAGAGGAGAAGACATTCCTGACCTTCTGCTGGACCATCTTCTGCTGGACCTTCTGCTGGACCTTCTACTGGACCACCTGCTGGACCCTCAGAAGCTGGACCAAGCTCTCAAATTCCACTTCAGTCTGCAATGGCATCAGAAAGATTTTCTGAGGAGCAAATTGGTCAGCTCAGGGCTTTACTTGCGGAGTATGACAGTGTTAGAACAAATGATATGTGTAAATTAAGAGAGGAGTTCAATCAACTAAAGGAGGAGATTAATTCAAGACTTGACATGATTTCCTTTTCACTTAGCAATTCTGTTGAATCCTTTAGCGCTGATCTTCATAATATTTTTGAAAGGATGGAAGGGATTGTTGATGGTTCTGGAAAGTATCTTCATTCTACAAGTCAACTAAAGAAAGACATTGACCTTGCTGTTTCTCAGATTGAAGCATGTCTTGAAAGCTTTAAGAAAACCCAAAAAGATGATGTTATGAAGATGATCGGACATCTAAAGAAAATAGTGTACAAGCATATTTGATCCTAGGTTGTATCTTAGGATTTCTTGTTTTCTTTCTTAACATGTATATAGGACTTAAATACTTAACTCTGTCTTTTTTGAATACATGTAATAGATCTTGTTTTGGAGTACAAATGGTTGAATGAATATTACACTTTTATTACAAATTTATCTTTGATTGAATGTCAATGAATGAATTTTCTATCCTTATGTCTATTCGAACCAACATCCTCGCTTTGATAACATTCCTTATTTGCTTTTAAAACTCACCTTATTGTTGATAACAAAAAAGGGGAGAGATGAGTGTATAATGCATAAAAAGGAAAAAGAGAATTTTTAAAAGTGTATAATGAAGAAAAAGAGAATGAAGAGAGAAGATTGAGAGATTTTTTTATTAAAAAATTCAGTCTATCTACATAGGGGGAGTTATTCAATGCAGGGGGAGCTTAATAAATTTCTCCATATAAAAGTTGAATCATTTTGATTGATGTCATGTTTTGTTTATCCTTATTCATTTTAAATGTTGGCATCAAATTCTCTATTACAAAGTCTCTAAGCTTTAAATTCTCAATTCAAATGAATTTCTTTAATGCATATACTCAAAGTTTTTGTCATCATCAAAAAGGGGGAGATTGTTGACCCAATTGAGGATTTTGATGATTAACAAAACTAATTGAGTATAACATTTGATGTTACTAATGATTTTGATTAAGTTTTTCAGTGTATAAGTCTAATTAATGATCAAAATCAAGAAGGAAAATCAAGTTCTGGTTTGAATCTAATGTCAAGGTAAGACTGCAGACATTAGAGTCGACACATGGAATCGTAGAGCCGACTCCGGAAAACGGCACAGACTTAGAGTCGACTCCGGGACTGTGAGAGCCGACTCTATCAGAAACAACAGAACGTTGGATTTTCAGGCCACAACTTAGAGTCGACTCCCAGACTGTTAGAGTCGACTCCAGAAGAATTTTGTGTTGACCCCAGAAAAGTCAGAGACGACTCCAGATCGAGCGGATTAAATTATTTTGAGTTAGAGCCGACTTCAGAAAAGCCAGAGCCGACTCCAGAATGTCAGACATGGCTCTAGAACTGTCAGAACGACTCTAAACTTTAACTTTATCATTTTAATCCCAATGGCTATTGTTATTTATGGATCTAATCCTTTTTCACTTGCTTCTAACGGATAGTTTTGCACTATTTATGGATTAATCGAATCTATAAGAAGAGGGGTGATTGCATCCCAAAAAGAGAAGAGAAGAAAGGGCAAGAAAGAGGCAAAAAGAAAAGAATAGAGAAAATCCTTGAGATCCATCAGAAAAGAAAAGAGGGAAAACCTGTAAGGAAAGATCATATTCATTCCTCAAGAGAAGAGAAAGAGATTCCAAGCCTTTGCTGTTCTACTTAGAAGCAATCTCAAAAGAAGGGAGAAGCCCTAGTTTTTCCAATCTTCTGAACCTCAAGAGCATATTCAAAGGAAGATCCATTCAAAGGAAGAGAAGGAAGAAGCCACCAAGATCTTCGAATCAGGCTTTGGTTCCTAATCTCTATTTATTGTTTCATTATTGTATATTTGCTCATTGAAGGAGCAGTTTGCTTTTGTAAACTCAAAAATACTGTTTGCTGGGTCAATCTGGTGATTGATTCAGTTGAGGCAGTTAGCCTTGTGCAAGCATTTGCTTGTGGTTTTAGGTTTTGTGCTGGTGAGCCTTGAAAACTAGCTGGGTTCGTTGTGCGCTCGGGAAAACAACAAGTTTGAGTTGTGAGCTTGCAAAACAACTCTGCTGTAATCAGGTTAATTATAGTATGGACCCAAGAGGTACTTGGAGTGGACGTAGGTGTAGGTACACCGAACCACTATAAAATTTATTGTGTTTGTCGTGTTTGTCTCTCTATCTTCAACTCTTCATTTATAGTTGCTTAGTTTTAAATTTGTGAATTTAAGTTTTTATTTTCACTGGGGGTTATCTTTAAAAAGAGTTTATTTTCTGAAAAACCCAATTCACCCCCCTCTTGGGTTGCTATCTGGACCAACATATGCATATAAGAAAAAGAGAAAGAACATATAAGAGGGAGAGAAAGAAAATGAAGAGAAAGAAAATGAAGAACAATTTTGAGATGGAGAGAGAGAATTTTTTTAAGAATTCAGTTTATCTACATAGGGGGAGCTATTCAATGCAGGGGGAGCTTAATAAATTTCTCCATATAAAAGTTAAATCATCTTGATTGATGTCAAGTTTTGTTTATTTTTATTCATTTTGAATATTGGCATCAAATTCTCTGTTAGAAAGTCTCTAAGCTTTAACAATGTCTATAATTCTCAATTTAAATGAATTTTTTAATGCATATACTCAAAGTTTTTATCATCATCAAAAAGGGGGAGATTGTTGACCCAATTAAGGATTTTGATGATTAACAAAACTACTTGAGTATAACAATTGAAGTTACTAATGATTTTGATTAAGTTTTTCAGATCATAAGTCTACTTGATAATCAAAATCAAAAGTCAAATCAAGTTCTGGTTCGAATCTAATGTCAAGGTAAGATTGCAGACATTAGAGTCGACACATGGAATCGCAGAGTCAACTCTGGAAAACAGCACAGACTTAGAGTCGACTCCGGGACTGTTAGAGCCGACTCCAACAGAAAAGACAGAACGATGGTTTTTCAGGCCACGAGTTAGAGTCGACTCCCAGACTGTTAGAGTCGACTCCAGAAGAATTTTGTGTCGACCCCAGAAAAGTCAGAGACGACTCCAGATCGAGCAGATTAAAGAATTTTGAGTTAGAGCCGACTCCAAAAAGTTAGAGCCGACTCCAGAATGTCAGACACAGCTCCAGAACTGTCAGAACGACTCTAAACTTTATCTTTATCTATTTTAATCCAACGGCTATAGTTATTTATGGATCTAATCCTTCATACACTTGTTTCTAACGGATAGATTCAAACTATTTATGGATTAATCGGGATCTATAAGAAGAGGGTTTGTTGCATCCCAAAATAAAAAATAAGAGAGGCAAAAAGAAAAGAATAGAGAAAATCTTTGAGATCTATCAGAAAAGAAAAGAGGGAAAACTTGTAAGGAAAGATCATACTGATTCCCTAAAAGAAGAGAAAGAGATTCCAAGCATTTGTTGTTCTATTTCGAAGAAATCTCAAGAGAAGGAAGAAGCCCTAGTTTTCTGATCTTCTGAGTTTCAAGAGCATCTCAAAGGAAGATCCATTCAAAGGAAGAGAAGGAAGAAGCCACCAAGATCTGCGAATCAGGCTTTGATTCCTACCTCTTATTATTATTTCATTATTGTATATTTGCTCATTGAAGGAGCTGTTTTTCTTGTAAAAATAAATATTGTTTGCTGGGTCAATCTGGTGATTGATTCAGTTGAGGCTGTTAGCCTTGTGCAAGCATTAGCTTGTGGTGATAGGTTTTATGCTGGTGAGCCTTGAAAACCAGCTGGGTTCGTTGTGCACCCGGGAAAACAACAAGTTCGAGTTGTGAGCTTGCAAAATAACTTTGCTGTAATCAGTTTGATTATAGTGTGGACCCAAGAGGTACTTGGGAGTGGACGTAGAAGTAGGTACACCGAACTACTATAAAATCTCATGTGTTTGCCGTGATTGTCTCTTTATCTTCAACTCTCTATTTGTGATTGTTCAGTTTTAATTTGTGAATCTAAGTTTTTATTTCCGCTGGGGGTTTTCTTTCAAAAGAGTTTAAATTTTTGAAAAACCCAATTCATTCCCCCTCTTGGCTTGCTATCTGGACCAACAGAGCGGAGATCGAAGAGGGAGAGGATGTCGGCGACAGGGAGGGAGAGCGAGCGAACGAGGTCGTGGGTGGTGATGCGGTGGAGGGCAGACTTGGGGTGATTGTCGACGAGGAGGCAGATGGAGGCCAAAGGAAAGATGGGTGGGGAAGGGGAATGCGGTAGGCACTGTGAAAA
The DNA here is from genome assembly GCA_900491605.1 of Calamus simplicifolius. Classification (NCBI taxonomy): domain Eukaryota; kingdom Viridiplantae; phylum Streptophyta; class Magnoliopsida; order Arecales; family Arecaceae; genus Calamus; species Calamus simplicifolius. The sequence goes on from UESW01002333.1 coordinate 57,510, forward strand.
AAAAAGGACGATGGCAGGGAGGAGGGCTGTGGTAGAGAGGAGGTTTTATATGAAAAAAAAAAGTTAAATTGATAACCGACGACGGCTAAAACGATGTAATCTTTTCGGTGATGACGTAAAGGCAGCTCACCGACCGACGAAGATAAGCACCGTAAAAAAATAAGTGTTTGAAAGGAATAATTTTATTTTTTACAGAAAAAAAATTATTTTTATGAAAAAAGGGATAAAAATATTTTTATTAAAAAATTATTAAATTACAAAATAGATTATCATTAAAAATATATACTAAATATAATTATCTGACGGGCTTAATTTAAATTATCAAGATAGATTATTGGCTTTCAAATGCAATCTAATATCATGCTGATTTGATCCTGAGGTAATTCAGATTACCACTATAAAATAGGTTATCAATAAAAATATATATCAAACATAATTATGTAATGAGCTTAATTTAAATTATTAAGATAGATTATCGGCTATCAAAAGCAACCTAATATCAAGCTGATTTGATTCCAAAAGGGAATATGACATCTTAGCACCATTAGACTACACGTCAATAGATTCGCTGTCTCCCTAAAATTTTCAATATGCTCGTTATTGTCTTGTTGGACTAAAGGGCTCCACTAATTAAGGTCTGAAGTCAAAGAAGCGACAACCTTCATTAATGACAAGCAACCAAAACTTCACGTAATGTGAAACCGAAACAATGCAAAGACCTGATAATTCTCGGTTACATCGTTTTCCAATTAGTCTGAACAGAAGAAGTTTTGATATATACCATGAAGTCTTCAACGCGCTCTTTTGCATTTCCTTCCTGGCCTGGTTATCTTAAATATGAAGGCATGGCCACCAAACTCATAGCTTTCCTTAACGCCTGCCATGAAACTGGGTGTAGGATTGTTGTTGACACTCCAAGGTTTCATTTCCATAGGTACTGCAGATTGGGTAACGAGCGATGACATATATGGTAAGTGATATGGCTGACAAAGCCATGTCTGAACCAACAGCTGAGATTGACCAATGAGGCCATGACACGACAGACGATGGAAGTCACCCGACGAGGCTGATGTGCCCATGTCCGATGAGCGGCGACTACTAGCCCGTTGAATCCACCCTTGTCAGCCTTTGGAGCTGGCCTCAGCCTTTGGAGTCGGCATCGGCCTTTGGAGTCGGCATTGGCTCCCAGAGTCGGCTTTGGTGGGATCCCCAGCAAGGACAGCCTATACGGCCCATCAACCTTTCTGCGGCCATCACGCCTGACAAGACTTGGCGCATAAACCGGCTACCATGTATAACAAGGCCTAGTCCATCAACCTCTCTACAGTCACCATACCTGACAAGACCAGGCCCACCAATCGTCGCGCCTAATAAAATCAGGCTCAACAACTGGCTACAGCCACCCACGCCGGACGGGATGTGGCCGGCCAGCCATGACATGCCACGAGGGAGGCACACTCCACTGCTATGCCCCTCACCGCTCATTTTCTGCCAGGTGGCTATATCGCGAGACTTATAATTATCCATAAAATGGAGAGGGACTTTCGACCAGATATGCACACTTGAACTTTCAAAGATGCTCACACATAGTTTCTCATTCAGAGCTCTCAAGCTCTCTCATGTTCACTGTTGTTACCCAAACCACTTACTTGAGCATCGGAGGGTCTCCATCAGAATCTCCAGCCCTCGAAACTTCTTGCAGGATCCCGATCGAGGCAGACCCAATAGAAGATCTCAAATTCCCCAAAAAAGATGAACGAACACTTGCATGCGATCAAGAAGGGTGATTTTGCGTCAATAGATTGGTGCATCAGGAAGGAAAGGAGAAGAAAGAAGAAAGAAAGCTACATGACACTAAGCCACAAGTCCCCACTCCCCCTAACACGACAATTGGTGGTGACGCGCACTCAGAAAGCCGCACCAGCCATGTGAGAGGAATTCTTCAGCAGGTTGAGCAGCAAGAGGTTACCCTTCCTGCTTTGCCTTTACCACCACCTCAAATCGCTCAGCCTGACCAGCTTGCCATCCTCACCCAGCAAGTCCAAGCGCTGGTGGTAGTGATCCACAAGCTATAAGAGTAGCACTCCATGGCTACACAGCAATAACCCAGGCCTCTTTCACCATGTGCAGGAGCTGCTCAATCCAGCCAGCAATCTACGCATGTGAGATCTTTCCAACGAGAGACTCACCACCATCATGCTTTACCTAGGCATCACCACCGTGGAGCCCCCAAGAGGCATCGATCCCCTGCTTGCCATTCGAGTAGCCCCTCTCCTAAGTGGCAGCATGGAAAGGAGCCCAAACAGGAACATCATCATCGGCATTACTCCTTCCCCTACTCATCTTCTGAGTCATCAGGGAAGGAGTCAACTAGCAATCGCATTAACTACCGGGCGGAGAGGCGTCTCTACGAATACCACTAGCAGTTGGAGGAGCTCAGCCGCAGACTTACGAACCAATCGAAGGTGAACTATGACAGTCGCCCCCCCTCATTCATCGCATTATGGAGGAGCCAATCCCTTCTCGGTTTTGCCTCCCTTAGTTGGATCCGTATGATGGTACCATGGATCCGTTGGATCATCTCGAGAGCATAAAGCTCTCATACAAGTCCAAGGAGCAACTGATGCCCTCCTCTGCATCACCTTTTCGGTCACCCTCCGAAAGGCCGTGCACGTCTGGTATTCTCGCCTATTGCCACATAATATCGATTTCTTTCGACAACTAGAGAGGACCTTCCTAACATACTTTGATGCCTATCGAAGGATCTCCTGGGTGGCTGACAGCTTATTCTTCGTTCGGCAGAAGGATGGAGAATCACTCAAAGACTTTGTGGCCCACTTCAAGATGGCTGCCCTCGAGGTCTATTACCTTGACAATTCTATAGCAACCCTAGCCCTGAAGCAGGGACTTTGCCCCTTCTGCTTCATTTACTCCCTTGACAAAAAGCCCCATAGCTCCTACGCCGAGCTCCTAAGCTGTGTGCAAAAGTATATACGCGCCTACGAAACTAACTCCATGCGGAGGAGAGCTAATGGGAGGCCTAATAAGAAATAAGTCCATTCGAAGCCAAGCGAACCTCGCCTCAAGAAACCTGAGCCTCCATGCTGACCAGTTAATTGGCATCGGAGCTTTTTCCCCAAAGAAGACAACCCCACCCCTCTTCTCACCCTCAGATCTCATATCCTCATGGAGATCAAGGGCAAGCCATATCTCAAATGCCCCACTCCTCTAAGGCTGGGAGTCACCCACGATAAGAGCCTTTACCGTTGGTTTCATCGGAACTACGACCATGACATGAAAGATTATTGTTCGCTATCGTTGGCGATCAAAAATAAAGCCTACTCACTACTATAGCTAGTGATGAATTAGGATCGTATCCTCGAGGATTAAGGGCAATTATTTCATAAAAAAAATAAAAAAATAATTTGTAGAAGATTATATCATGAGTAGTGGTTATTAAAAGATAACAACTAATTAATTAATAAAATTAAGATAGCACGAGAATCAACCAGGAATCCGAATTCACCATGCAAACATGTTTTATCTTCTTTTTTTATGTTGCAATAAATATAAAGTAATTAATATTTATTTTAATGATTAAATTGAAATAATAAATAGATTTATCATACTCCCAACTTAATCATTGCTAGTTTCTTAGTAATGTAATTAAAGTAAAATTATGTGTTCCTAAGATTCTCTTTTGCAAAATTAAATCTAGGCTTAAGGTTGAAAGAAGCTAGCTAGTATCACTAACTAAGTTTTGAGTTTTTGAAGTAAATTTTGCAGTCAGAACTATTGAAAACTTTCTTAGAGTTCATCCATAAATCTATAGCACTTGTATTTGCGATGGCTAACTTAGCATTTCGATACTAGCTTGTAAAGAATAATGGTATCTTCGCTTATCACTTACTTTGGTCAATTTTCTATACACCCTCAAATTAAGTACATGAGCCGAGATAGCTTTCATACTGCTTGATATATATATATATATAATTTTTTATTTTTTTTATTTTAATTTTTAGCGATATCTTCATACTGCCCACTTTTTGACGTAAGCAATAACGCTTACTTAGATGAAGGTGCCCAGTTACTTGATGGAAAACCAATGTTTAAACTTATTTTTTTACGAGAAATAGAAATTACAGCTCTCGAGTTGTGCAGTAGAGCTCCCTTCAATTGACAAAAGAGTAACAGATGCTCAAACCGGATTCCATGTCAACTGGTCTTGATTAAGAGATTTAAACTATAGGGCAATCACTGGTGACTGGATAATGGGTTGCGTTGGATTCATCTTTTTTTTTTTTTTGGTGCTAATGAATACAATCCCTTCTGCATGGTTACAATCCTCATTAGGGATATGCCTGAGATGTTCCTCATCCCCATTCCTCATCATTTTATGTTTTGAAATGTTCTCAACATCCATACAAGCAGCTAATATGGATGGCACAAGATCTTAAATTGGGCCTCACTTCATTTATTGGCTGCAGATGATTTATTGCTAGCAGCAAAAGCACAGTAAAGATGCTACGAAATTGAAGGAGATTATGACAACTTATCGCAATCAATCTGGGCAGAATGTCAACTTGGACAAATCTGATGCATGCTTCAATCCTAAAACTCTTGATGCTAAACAAAACAGAATGGTTGATGCCTTGGAGATTCATCAAAGAGGTGCTAAATAAAATTATCTCAGAACCCCACCACTACAAGAAAAATAACTTTTGCCTACGATTTTCGCACCTACGATTTTAAAATCGTAGGCAAAAGATATATTTCCCTACGATTTTTTTAAAATCGTAGGCAAAGATTTCATAGTCAAAAGGTTAAAACCTTTCCCTACGATTTTTTGAAAATCGTAGGGAAAGGTCAAGAGCCTTTCCCTACGATTTTAACAAAATTCGTAGGGAAAACCTTTTCCCTATGATTTTCATGAATATTGTAGGGAAAGGCTCTTGACCTTTCCCTACGATTTTTTAAAAATCGTAGGGAAAGGCTATACAAATTTTTGGAGGCAAAATCTCCCTCCAAAATTTTTCTGAAAAAATTTTTCCCTATGATTTTCAAAAAATGTACTGAACTTAGTTTGGAATATAGATGGAAATGTAAACAACTATCATATCACGGAGATTCACATTGATGCATAATTAATGCATTGGATTATTCTGTGCCTACTGCTGCAGATCAGAAAATTGTGTGGCTCTTTAGGTCTTTCTTTGGGGGTCATGATCAACATCAGCAAAGCACCACATTCATGGCCAAGGCTGCTGGACAACGGATCTTCCAACCGGATTTCTTTTGGCCCCAGATGGTTGAATCTAGATATAGCTTCACTGGTGATTGGTCTACCTACACCAATCCAAGAAAAACTTCAAATATTTTGATGGTAGTAGTAAGGACTGATGATGCCCGATCACCCTGAGCTGACGTCCTTGAGCATCAGTGGACGTGCCGTGAGTTTGCTGAAGAAGCTTCATCTTGGCACCGAGATCTGTAAGAAATCTCGGGGACTGGATATACCAGTGGGGACCCTCTGACGCTCAAGTTACTGATCAGAATCGCAGTCATGAGCTTAAGAAATCTCAAACCAGAGAGTTGGAAAGAAGATGATCCAAATTCATCAAGTGTTTTGCTTGAGTGTTTATACCTTGGTCAGGGGGTCCCTCTTACCCGATTTATTGATACTTTGAGTCTGAGTGACTTGTTTGATAAGTTTGAAATCTTATGATGAGCTGTGACTTTCGTGAATGGAATGTCAGAGCTAGTGGGATTGGATTCATCCCATCTGAATTGGATGATTGGTACTTCATAGCAGATGATCACCTTTTGAGGCTTATCTGGCCAGAGTCATTAATACTTCATGATGGATGATGACTTTTTGGGCTCATATGATCCAGGCCATTAAAGCCTCATAATGGGTTATGACTTCTTGGGCTTATACCAGAATCAGTAGAGTTTGTCTTATTAGACACATATGAATCAAAGGTAGTTGATGGGCTCATCCTTGTCAGAAGAGAAAGCTTGCTTGGGAAGGAAAGCTTGCTTGGGAAGCTAATAGTTGAATCCAGAGATGAAAGGAGATGGGGCCGCTTAGGAGCCGGGGCTGCCTAGAAGCCACTTATGATCTGGGGCTGCCTCTGGGCCTCTTAGGAATTGAGGCCGCCTAGGGGCCGGGGCTACCTAGGAGCCGCTTATGATCTGGGGTTGCCTCTAGGCTGCTTAGGAACTGAGGCCGCCTAGGGGCCATAGCCGTCTAGGAGCCGCTCATGATCTGAGGTTACCTTTGGGCCGATTATGATCTAGCGCCACCTAGGAGCTGGGGCCATCTCTGGTCTGCTTGTGAACTGGGGCCATTGATATCCTAACGACTCTTGCCATTGGATAATTTTGGTCATTAATTTTACATGGCTTTTACCAACCATATCATATGCTCCTCCGCTCCTGAGTCTTGGCGCTCACATGCACTACATTCGCTAAGAGAAAGAAGCGCAAAATCTTTGCAAAATCTCTCGCTCTTAAAGGGTCTTGTGTGCTATAAATTAGTGAAGGCAGGCGTATGTCCTCAAGGAGGTAAAGTTTCATCGAAGTCCTCTCATCATTTAAGGAATGGCACCGGAAGCAATGTGATCTGCGAGAAGATTAAGAAAAATACTTCTCGATCAACAAAAAAGATAGAGCACCATTATTGGATTGTTCTTATATGTATCCCATCATTGGGCGTGGGTCGTTCCTCTCAAGTGTCACCGAGGCATCGTATCTCGAATGGCGAACAATCTGGGAACAACTAGGCAAAACCTTCACTCATAAATCTCCGCGTGACACTATAGTGGGTGGAACATTCAAAAATTATGTGTAAAGACTGTTTCGCCCATCCCTTCAAGCTTCTCACGTCTCCGCTATCTTCCCAATGCCCTCTTTGCTTTCTGAGTCTCGAGCCCTTGCTTCTGTTCTCTTGATCCTAAGGTCAGTTTCTTTCACCTTCCTTGTCCTTTCTTCTCATAAGGATCATGAGGATCCGACAGTGGAAACTGATCGGATTAAGATGAGGGGCTGAGATATAACGATGACTTGGATGATCATTGATCAAAGCGGTGTTGATCGGTTGATCATGGATTGGTTTATCAATTGGTTAAACGGTCAAGATCAAATGCTTAAGATCATTGTTGATTGATTGGATAAGGGGACTATATTGAATCCAAAGATCAATAGGATGAAGGGTCAGGATCGAACACTGAGATGCGATGATCGATCATGATTGCGATCGCAGCAGTGTCGATCTATTGGTGCACACCGAATCGGATGACCTGTCAACAGTGGACCATTGGTGATAAGATGCCCATTCGATCATGCCATTGATGATAAGACGATCGTTTCGATCATGAAACGACATATCAAAGCCGTGAAATGACTTATCAGATCACTTGATCATTAGATCACGATGGTAAAATGACATATCGGAACATGGATTGGCTTATATGATCGATTGATCATCATATCACGATGTGAAACGATGTATCAAAGGCTGATATTTGATCAAATCCTATCAATCAATTCAAATTAAATTAAACCCGAAGGATGCATCCAAAAGACACCTAAAGGCTATAAATAGGTCCTTAGACATTTGCATTTCATTCAATCAATCCCGAATTTCTTTCCTCTTAGACATTTGCATACTCTCCTAAGAAAAGTATAGCTATAGTGCATAAAAAAAGAGAGAAGCAATCTTTGTTTGATTTTTTTTTTTTAATGAATTGAAGTGCTGCATTCATTAAAAGAAGACTGTTGTATCCTGGGGGACAATCGTCATTCAAACCGTAAGCACCTTTACAGAACGAAATTGTCTTTAAGGACATAGAATGTAACTTTAGACTCAGTCTTATCAATTAGGTAGCCACAATCTGCGCCAACAACTTACTGCAATCATCCTGGGCAGAATGTCAACTTGGATAAATCTGATGCATGCTTCAATCCTAAAACTCTTGATGCTAAACAAAACAGAATGGTTGATACCTTGGAGATTCATCAAAGAGGTGCTAAATGAAATTATCTCAGAATCCTACTAGCTGGTGAAAGACTGATTCTGATGGACTGAACTTAGTTTGGATGGGTGGATATGGAAACAACTATCATATCACGTAGATTGACATTGATACATAATGCATTGGATTATTCCGTGCCTACTGCTGCAGAACCGAAAATTGTGTGGCTCTTTAGGTCTTTCTTTGGGGGTCATGATCAACATCAGCAAGGCTGCTGGACGACGGATCTTCCAACGAGATGTCAGTCCGTCCCAGATGGTTGAATCTAGATATAGCTTCACTAGTGATTGGTCTGTTGACTTTTTACCGGTTTAAGTTAAAAGTAAAAAAAAAAGGTAACGGACCCATGCTCACGTGGGACTCGTTGGGAAAACGCTCGCCATCGAGCGTTTGCGGAAATTCCATGAACGCTCGAGCATTCCGCAAACGTTTCATGACCAATGTTCTGAAAGGAACGGTCATAAAAAAAATAGTCATAATATATATAGGCTAAAGGAAAAAAAAAGTTAGAAGATTTAAATCCTAAAAGCTTTATTCTATTATTTTAGATATGCTGTTTTGGAGTTCTGCATCTCAAAAGTTTATTTTAATTTTAATTATTATATTTATATTATATTCTTTGGACATCTGAAGTTTTATTGGTTTGCACCTCCATCCGATCATGCTCGTGGTAGGAGGATCGGATCGAGCCGGGTCGTTCTACTTTAGAGACAAATCGCCAATAACCCGCATAAGGGGGCGAAAACTTATCCTTAGGGCAGTATCTACTAACACGCCTCGACCAGCTAGATTCTTTTTATATTTAGTTTATATTTTAAATTAAATTTTTAGATTAATTTTCTAGCATTTTCTAGAAAGGATTTTTGCAAAAGGAAAAATAATTTTCTAACAGCTAAGGACAAGTTTTCCTATCATTAGAAATTGCTAGATTTTATTATAAGTAATTTTATTTAAAAAAAGTATTTTGAATTTAAAAATTTAAAATTCAAAATTCAAATTTGAAATTCAAAGTTTGAAATTTAAAAAAAATTGAAACTCAAATTCAAAATTTAATTATTTGAGTTAATTTTAGCTTAGCAATTTTATTATTATTGCAAGTAGTTTCTAGATTTAATTTTTTGAATTTAAATTTAAAATCTAGAAATATCTAAAAAATTACTAATTTAAAAAATTTAAATTATAAAGCTAAACCTTCAATTTTTGGTTGTGCAGGCTAAACCTTCAACTTTTGGTTGTGCAGAACGAATTAAGCAACCAACTTACTTAAAATGGGTTCTGATGATCTTAGTACAATCAAACCTGAAAAATTTAATGGATCATTCTTTAGGAGGTGGCAACGCCAAGTGAAATACTGGCTTACCACTTTAGGCTTATTTTCTGCCATAGAATTATCAGATCCCAAATTCAAATACTCAACAAGGTTCTTCTATATAGTTGATACATCCTCTTCATCAACATCAAAATCACCCTAAGAAATAGATTTTCATTGTAGACATAAAATTTTAAGTGCCTTATCTGATAACCTTTATGATGTCTACCTTTCTACTAAAACTGCTAAGGAACTATGGGATGCCCTTGATGCTGAATATGGGATGGTTGATGCTGGTCTAGATCGATTCACCATCTCAAAATTTCAAAAGTACATAATGGTAGATTCCAAACCCATTAGTATTCAAATTCATGAATTCCAAGATTTTCTTAGAAAGTCTGAGTTGACTGGCTATAGTTTTTCTGAAAACTATAAGATCCAAGCCTTAGTAGATGCCCTTCCACCTTCTTGGTCATCCTTTACTCGAGAGCTAAGCCATAAGCAAGGTAGCTTGACCTAACAGAAGTGATTAACTTTATTAGGATTGAAGAACACCGGCTTAAGCTCAATCAAAATCAAAAGACCGATCTTGGACCTAAAATCCATCTGACCGAGTCAAATCTAACTCCAAATCAATTCAAACCTAGGGGAAAGAATTTTAAGAAGAAGAAATTTCAATCTAGATCCAATCAATCATACAAACCTTCTCAGAACCGATCAAATCAGAACCGACCGAATCAGAAGTCAAAAAATTATAAAGGCACATTCTGCTTTGTGTGCGGAAGGACAAATCATGTGGCGAAGGACTGCTATCACCGAAAGACTGAACCATTGAAGAAATCATCTAAACTACAAGTTAACGTGGTTGAGAGTGGTGCTAAGCCTTTTTTCAGGAATCAAGTGGAGGAGGTGTGACACTTGGGAATAATTCTTCAGCATAAGTGCTTGGAAAAGGTCAAGTGGATCTAAAGATGACATCTGGGAAGATCTTGGTCCTTCATTAAGTGCTATTAGTTCCTAGTGTTAGAAAAAATTTGATTAGTGGATCTCTCCTTATATCTAGAGGATATAAAATTTTAGAGTCAAATAAAATTGTAATTACTCGTAATAATGAGTTTGTTGGTAAAGGCTTTGTTTGTGAAGGTCTTTTCAAATTAAATGTATCCTCTAAGTTATCTAATAAAAGTCCTCTTCTTTTTAATGTTGAATCTTCAAATGTTTGGCATAGTAGACTTGGTCATGTGAATTTTAATCGTATTCATTACATGACAAATCTTAATCTAATTCCTAAAGTTTATATTGATAGAAAGTTCAAATTTGAAATTTGTATTCAAGCCAAGATGCTAAGAAAACCTTTTAAATTAGTAAATAGGAGTTCAACACTTCTTGAATTAGTCCATAGCATTGTATGTGACTCTACCAAGTTTCCTATATGGGGAGGAAGTCATTATTTTGTAACATTCATAGATGACTTCTCTCAATATTGTTACATATATTTGATAAAATCTAAGGATAAAGTATTAGATAAGTTTAAGATTATAAGGTAGAAACTGAAACCCAAACTGAGAAAAAGCTTAAGAAATTTAGGTCAGATCGCGGTGGTGAATATACCTCAAATTAAATGACTCTATTTTGTCAATAATATGGAGTTATTCATAAAGTTACACCATCATACTCTCCTCAGTCCAATAGTGTAGCTGAACGAAAAAATCGTACATTAATGGATATGGTTAACTCAATGTTAATAAGTTTGAGCGTACCCGAGAACTTGTGGGGGAAAGCTCTTTTAGCTGCATGTTATATTTTAAATAGGATACCCTTTAAGGATAGTCATAAAACACCTTTTGATCTTTAGAAAGGTAGAACACCCAGGCTAGATTACCTTAAAGTGTGGGGATGCTTAGCTAAGGTAGGAATACCTGAACCTAAGAGAAAAAAAATAGGACCTAAAACCGTAGATGCTATATTTATAGGTTATTCCTTAGATAGCAGTACAAATAGGTTCCTAGTTATAAACTCTGATATAAGTGGCATCTCAAATAATACTCTTATCGTTCAAGAGATGCTACTTATTTTGAAAATGTTTTTCCTTTCAAAAACCAAGTACCAAATTAACTCTCTTCTAATTCTTTCTTGGTTCATGATTCTTTTAAAGCTGGGTCCTCTAATGAGTCAAAGAAAAGAAAAAGATCTAATCCTGAAGGTGGACCTTCTGAACTTAGAAAAAGTTCAAGGATAAGGAAAGAAAAAGATCTTGGTGAAGGTTTCTTTACTTTCCTAGTCGAAGGCGAACCTTCTTCTTTTTCAGAGGCAATGTCTTCACCTGATGCTTCTTTTTGGAAGGAAACTATTCTTTCTGAATTTAATTCAATCTTACAAAATGAAACTTGGATCTTATCTGATTTACCTCCTGGAAGCAAACCTTTAGGGTATAAGTGGGTATTTAAGAAGAAATTTAGACCTTATGGTTTAATAGAAAAGTATAAGGCTAGATTAGTAGTCAAAGGTTATAATCAAAAGAAAGGGTTAGATTTCTTTGATACCTATTCTCATGTAGCTAAATAACAACCCTTAGATCACTTCTTGCTATTGCTTCCATTCATAAGTTAATCATTCATCAAATGGATGTGAAGACTGCGTTCCTAAATGAAGATCTTGAGGAGGAGATCTATATGGAACAGCTTGAAGGTTTTGTTGTAAAGGGACAAGAAGATAAGGTTTGTAAACTTATCAAGTCCCTTTATGATCTTAAACAGGCTCCTAAACGATGGCATGAGAAATTTGATCAAATTATTCTATCTTTTGGATTTCAAATAAATAATCATGATAAGTGTATCTATTTTAAAATCATAGACAATGATTGTGTAATCCTTTGCTTATATGTAGATGATATTTTAATTTTTAGAACATCTCTTGAAATTATTTTAAGTGTTAAATCTTTCTCTCTTCTAAGTTTGATATGAAAGATTTAGGTGAAGCGAATGCAATCCTAGGGATGAAGCTTATCAAGTCCCACGAAGGGATAGCTCTCTCTCTTTCTCATTCTATAGAAAAAATGATCAAGAAGTTTGGTTATTCCAATCTTAAATCAATATCTACTCATTTTGATCCTAGCTTTCACCTAAAGAAAAATTTAGGTGACCCAATTAATCAATTAAAGTATTTATAGGATCTCTCTTATATGTAGCAAACAGGAGAAGACCTGATATTGCCTATGCTATAGGAAGGCTTAGTAGATATAATCAAAATCCTGATCAATCTCATTGGGTAGCCTTAGAAAGAGTGTTTCGATATTTAAAAGGAACACTTAATCTCTCTTTGATGTTCACTGAATACCCTAAGGTGGTTGAGGGTTACAGTGATGCTAATTGGATCACTAATTCTCATGATTTAAAATCAACCACTAGATATCTCTTTCTTTTTGGTGGTGCTACTATTGCTTGGGGATCCACTAGGCAAACTATTATTTCTAGAAGCACTATGGATGCCAGTTGATAGCTCTGGATATCATCTGTAATGAGGCAGAGTGGATAAAAAATATAATATCAGAGCTACCTTTGGTACCTAAGCCAGTTCCAGCTATATCAATCCATTGTGGTAATAAGGCCGCAATTGAACTGATAAATCAAAAGAGTACCAATAAAAAGATGAATCGCCATATACGGCTTCGTCATAAGTCTATAAGATAACATAAGAAAAATGATGTTATCTCTTTGGAATTTATCAAATCTGAGAAGAATTTGGCAGATCAATTAACCAAGGGATTATCTAGGAGTAGAGTCCTAGATTCATCGAGGGGGATGGGGCTTAAGCCCATTATTTGGTCATCAGCAGTGGATACCCAACCTCTGTGATTGAAATCCCATTAATGAGGTTCAATGTGGTAGAAACGAAGCTGATTGAGTGATCATGTTAGAGCACAAATTTTGAAAAAAAATTTCAACCCATCCCTATGATGAGTGCTCTTATAAAGTGACAAAGTAAATTTGTGTAAGGTTGAGTGATTCTCTTAATGGATCCAAGATAGGTTATCTGCAGGGTATTAGTCACAAATACCCTTGAAGGATTCACCTATATGAGAATTGTCATATGAGGTGATAACTAAATGTTTGGGCTAACCTTAAGAAATTCTCATGAAAAATCAAGGTACTAAGCGCAAGGCCTTTAATATACGCTAACCACTTAAACCCAATTGATTCATGATGTGTGTGTGATTAGTAGAAGTCTGAGTCAAGGACCTAGTTCAAGGTCTAATCCACTATGGTTCCTTTAGATGTATGCAATCAACACTAAGTGAGGTTCAAGTCCACAGGACACCTCACCTATTGCGTAGTATAAGATGCCCTAAAATTAATATTATACTATTTATTTTTTATTTTATTTTAAAACTTTTGTGGGGGTTTGTTGACTTTTTACCGGTTTAAGTTAAAAGTTTTTTTTAAAAAAGAAGAGAAGTAAGGGGATTTAAACCTAAAAGCTTTATTCTATTATTTTAGATATGCTGTTTTGGAGTTCTGCATCTCAACAAGCTACTGGTGAAAGGTTCATTTCAATTTTAATTGTTATATTTATATTATTTTCTTTGGGCATCTGAAGTTTCATTGGGTTTGCACCTCATCCGATTGTGCTCGTGGTGGAGGATCGGATCGAGCCGGGTCGTTGTACCTTGGGACAAATCACCAACAACCCGCACAAGGGGGCGAAAACTTATCCTTAGGGCAGTGTCTATCATGCCTCGACTAGCTAATTTTTTTTATATTTAGTTTATATTTTAAATTAAATTTTTAGATTAATTTTCTAGCATTTTTTAGAAAGGATTTTTGCAAAAGAAAAAATAATTTTCTAACATGGTCTACCTACACCAAACCAAGAAAAACTTCAAACATCTGGGCAGTAGTGAGGACAATTCATCAGGAATGGGTTCAATTAGATAATTGGAAATGACCAAAAAGTATGATGTTTTCAAGGATAGCTGGCTTTTCTCTTCGGGTTTGGTTCGGTCAGAGTACCGGTTGAAAGCTTGATGAGCACTATAAGGTATACTCGGCCTAATATTTGTTATCCCGTAGGTCTTATCAGTCCATATCCATTAAATTTAGGACAAAAATATTGAAAGGCTATTAAGAGAATATCAAGTTATTTGTAAGGCATTATATTATTGTCTCTGTTATCAAGGATAGAACTTACACTAGAAGATTATACAAATACCGAGGGAGCAGGAGATTTAGATGAGTATAAATGAACTTCAGATTATGGGTTCTTGCTTAATAATTGCATCATCTCTTAGAGTAGCAAGAAAAAAAAAATCTGCATAGCCTTATCTGCTCTGAAATTGTGGCTTATTCAATAGTAGTGCAAGAAGTTATTTAGTTAAAAGAGAATTTTATGGCATATAGAATTCTCCAGTGGTGGTGGAAGTATAACAACCATCTATTGTGGACCATTCAACCAGAGTCCACAGATCCATTCAACCACAGTCATTGTGGACCATTCAACCTTTTAAAAAAGAAATAGTCATTGTGAACCATTCAACCACAGTCCACAGATCCAACAATTAATCCGACTTCCACGAAGGCGAAGAGGTGAGTAGGTGACTGTTCGCACTTCGCAAAGGTTGGTAAGTTCCCTCCTCATTATGACAAAGTCAACACAATAATATTAAGAACAAGTACAGCATGCGGGCCAACTCTGACGAAGGACGGTCACAAATAAAAAGTAAAAACACGAGCCTTTTAACGGGTGGACTAGTCCCGCCAAGACGAATTCAACACGCCAAAATTAGGGTACAATCCACTAGTATATATAGAGTTCGATTAATGCTGCAGGCAGAGCCACCAAACTGAAACCAAGTGGTCTTTCCTTCAAACTCCAGTACCATGAGGCCGGCCTTAGCGTTTTTTGGCTCTCCATTGTCTCATCCCACTTTGCACTGGAGCTCGAGTCATGAGCAATGGAGATTTTAGTAAGATCAAGAGGCCGTCACCCGTTTCGCCGCCTTCTCCAGGCCGCAATCCCAGTCCCCATAATAGGGGTCTTTCAACTCCGCCTCCGAGCGATCCCTTGGTCGAAACCTCTTCGGTTCTGATCGCTTCTCTAAGCCCTCCACCACCGTTTTCGTTGCTGCCACCTCTGCGGGCACCTCCGGCCGAAGATCCTGTTGAGCTCCTGCAGGATGCCATCGTTGTCTCCGTTGTTGAGAGCTCCAACTACGTTGCATCATAAGTCATCTATCGTACCATGAAAAATCTCCGAAGATGGAGCAATTTTTGTTTCCTATTGTAATCATGATATATAAAGCTATTTTTTGTTCGGAAAAAAGTATCAAACGCTGACTGAACTTGCGTCGCAGCAACATAAATTTTTTAAATTTATACTTGCAAAAACTTCATTTTGCTGCTATGACTTTTTAGTGTCTGATATGACTGATCCCGCATCGTTAGAATAAAAGGTAACAGCAGCTAACGGAGATCATCATCTCTCGACCCAGAGACCCCCTCCGGTCTCGGGGTGCACCAGCATCATCCCACCTCCGGGACCCCTTCCGATCTCGGGATGGGATCATCATCTCTCGACCCCGAGACCCCCTTCGGTCTCTGGGTGCACCAGCATCATCCCACCCCCGGGACCCCTTCCGGTCTCGGGGTGGGATCATCATCTTACGAACCCGAGACCCCCTCCGGTCTCGAGGTGCACCAGCATCATCCCACCCCCGGAACCCCTTCCGGTCTCGGGTGGGATCATCATCTCTCGACCCCGAGACCCCTCCGGTCTTGGGGTGCACCAGCATCATCCCACCCCCGGGACCCCTTCCGGTCTCGGGGTGGGATCATCATCTCACGACCCCGAGACCCCCTCCGGTCTCGGGGTGCACCAGCATCATCCCACCCCCGGGACCCCTTCCTATCTCGGGGTGGGATCATCATCTCCCAACCCCGAGACCACCTCCGGTCTCGGGGTGCACCAGCATCATCCCACCCCCGAGACCCCTTTCGGTCTCGAGGTGGGATCATCATCTCTCGACCTCGAGACCCCCTCCGATCTCGGGGTGCACCAGCATCATCCCACCCCCGGGACCTCTTCCGGTCTCGGGGTGGGATCATCATCTCTCGACCCCGAGACCCCCTCCGGTCTCGGGGTGCACCAGCATCATCCCACCCCCGGGATCCCTTCCGGTCTCGGGGTGGGATCATCATCTCCCGACCCCGAGACCCCCTCCAATATCGGGATGCACTAGCATCATCCCACCCCCGGGACCCCTTCCGGTCTCAGGGTGGGATCACCATCTCCCGACCCCGAAACCCCCTCCGGTCTCAGGGTGCACCAGCATCATCCCACACCCGGGATCCCTTCCGGTCTCGGGGTGGGATCATCATCTTCCGACCCCGACCCCCTCCGGTCTCGGGTGCACCAGCATCATCCTACCCCCGGGACCCTTCCGGTCTCGGGGTGGGATCATCTCTCGACCCCGAGACCCCCTCCGGTCTCGGGGTGCACCAGCATCATCCCACCCCCAGGATCCCTTCCGGTCTCGGGTGGGATCACCATCTCTGACCCCGAGACCCCCTCCGGTCTCGGGGTGCACCAGCATCATCCCACCCCCGGGACCCCTTCCGGTCTCGGGGTGGGATCATCCTCTCTCGACCCCGAGACCCCCTCCAGTCTCGGGGTGCGCCAGCATCGTCCCACCCCCGGGACCCCTTTCGGTCTCGGGGTGGGACCACCATATCTCTACCCCGAGACCCCCTCGGTCTCGGGGTACGTGGGTATCATCAGTGATCAGCACGCAGTCCAACCTTCGAGCCAAATGACGACTCTGGGCCACATGGTGCGCCCAAGTGATTCTCCGTACGCCCGTGATTGCCCCGTTACGGAGGGCCATTCCTCATAATGGCGTATGGCACGCTGCATGTTCCTATGCGTGACCGTGCTCTGTTACGGCGTACGATTCGCTACCATTTGCAACTGTGCGTGGTCATATCAAGCAACGGTGCGCACCAAATACAACCGCGGCTGTTAGACACGTGTGATATCATGATGACAGGTAGCGCGGGACACCTCCGGTGCGCACAATGATGGTACGACGGCGATCTTCCGAAATAGTAAGATGTGATATTCGGACAGGTATCAAAACGCGCCCGCACTATGAGTAAGGATTCGAACTCTGGTTTTCTAGCTTTCTTCCTCCTAGCAAAACCCTAACTGTCTCAGCTCCCTTCCGCTGAGCGGTTCTTGTCTGATCCCAAGTGACTGACTTGAGCATCGGAGGGTCCCCACCCGAACAACCTGTCTCCGGGGACTTTTCTTGCAGGGGTCCGAGGAGAAGGACGTCCGTCTTCCCCGACGTTTGAAGAAGGTGACTTGGCATCATCAGATTGGCGCACCAGGAAGGGGGGAAGAAAAAGAAAGACATCGAACCAGCAGCTTACTTTCCCTCTCTTTAAGCTCTTGAAGCCATGGTGACGACCCGGACGAAGGGAGTTTCAGCCGGTCGCGCTGGGGGGCAGCGCCGCGGGGCCGGTCCACCCGCGGAGGCCCCCCCGGCTCTCGCAGCCAGTATTCCGGAGCCGCTGCACCCCCGGGGGCTGGGCCTTCTGCTCCTCAGGTCGATGCTCCCGTGCCTGCTCTACAACAGCTCCAAGAAGATTGATTCACTGCCCTGGCCATGCAAATCCAGTCTTTGGCGGCGGCGGTTCAGGGCCTGCAGCACTAGCAGGCGGCTGCGCAGCAGCCAGAGCCGAATCCATCTATCCCGGGGGTGGTGCAACCTAGCCAGCATTCCTCCCGGCGAAGATCGCTAGTTCCTGTGGATCGCCACCATCGATCTCCGGCCAAGCCTCACCACCGCGAAGCCTCTAAGAGACATCGGTCTCCTTCCCGCCATGCTAGTGTCTCTCCTAAGCGGCGGCATGGGAAGGAGGCGGAGCACCCCTGCCGGCATCGCCGTCCCCGTTCTTCATCTTCCGAATCTTCGGGGGAGGGTTCCTTTGATGGCGGATGCCTCGTCGAGCCGAGCGTCGACTCGATGAGTATAATCAAAGGCTGGAGGAGCTTAGCCGTCGGATCACCCACCTGCCGGAAACAGACTACGACAGCCGGCCTCCCTTGTCTCGCCGCATCATGGAGGAGCCCATCTCCACCAAGTTCGCCTTCCCTAGCTAGATCCATACGACGGGACCACAGACCCCCTGGACCATTTGGAAAGGTATAAGGTACTCATGCAAGTCCACGGGGCCACTGACTCACTTATGTGCATTGCCTTCCCGCCACCCTGAAGAAGGCTGCTCGAGCTTGGTACTCCCATCTGCCGCCATGAAGCATCAATTCCTTCCGCCAGTTGGAGAGGGCTTTCTTGGCCCATTTTGACGCCTGCCGGAAGATTTCAAGGGTGGCGGACAGTCTCTTTGCCGTCCAGCAGAAGAGCAGCGAGTCCCTGCGGGACTATGTCGCCGGTTTAAGAAGCAGCTCTGGAGGTCTACAACCTGGAAGACTCGGTGGCTACCTTGGCCTTGAAGCGGGGGCTCCGCCCATCTCGCTTCGCGTACTCTCTTGACAAGAAGCCGCCGGGCTCTTACTCTGAGCTTCTGATCCGGGCCCAGAAGTACATCCGGGCGGACGAGGCGACTTTTCCCGGCGCGAGGCTGGTGGGAATGTCCCCAAGAAGCCGGCCCGGCCGAAGCCTGCAGAAGTTCACCCCAGGAGACCTGAGCCTCCTCGCCGGCCAGACAACCGCCCCCGAGCCCCTGCACCAAGAGACGGACCCTACACCCCATTGCTCGCCCCGATATCTCAGATCCTGCTCGAGATTGAAGGGGAGTCTTATCTGCAGTGCCCTCCTCCCATAAACCCGAAGATCCCCCAGAACAAGAACCTCTACTGCCGCTACCACCGGGACCATGGCCATGACACCGACGATTGCCGCCAGCTGAAGAAGGCTATTGAAGACCTTATCAGTTGGGCCACCTGGGAAAATTCGTTCAGAGGAACAACCCGGGAGCTCCTGGCCCATCAGCGCCCCCATCGCCGGTGATCGACAATGCCCCGACGGAGAAGACGGTAGCGATGATTTCCTGGGGGCAGGAGGCCCGTCGAAGAGGCCAAGAGGGGGGGGAGTCGGAGTCTGTAATTCCTTTCTTTGAAAAGGACTTAGATGGGGTAGTGAACAAAAATGATGATAGCATCGTCGTGTCTATGACGATCGCTAAGCATCCTGTAAAAAGAATTCTAGTTGACAGTGGGAGTTCCGTGGATGTTTTGAACTACAATGCCTTTGTTCGCATGAACTTGTCACCTGATCTACTTCGGCCTATCGCCACGCCTCTGATGGGATTCATAGGAGATTCTGTAAAAGTTGAGGGGGAGGTCACTCTCCCTGTGACGGCTCCCCCGTGCCAGAGCACTGTTTTCATGAAGTTCTTGGTGGTTCGCGTGCCCCTCGCACAACGCGATCCTCGGGAGGCCCGGGCTCAACTCTTGGATGCTGTCATATCCACTAAGAGGCTCCTCGTGAGGTTCCCCACCAGCAAAGGAGTCGGGGAGATGCGGGGAGAGCAGAATCCGCCAACACTTTGCTATCACTTGGCCCCTAGTCCGCAGGGGATGCACCCGCACCGGCACCTGAGACGCTTGACCCCGAGACCTGGAGAAAAGAGGAGAGCCGAGCAGCTGCTTACTTTCCCCTCGGGGAGGACTCAACAAGAGCAGTCCGGATTGGAGCCTTACTCCCGGAGGAGGCTCGTGACCGACTCCTCACCTTTCTGCAGGCTAACGCGGATGTCTTCGCATGGTCGGCGTCCGACATGCCAAGGATTCTGGAAGAGGTGATACCCACCAGCTTAACATTCAGCGGGGTGCCGACCTATCCGGCAGAAGAAAAGGAGTTTCGCCCCCGACCGACAAAAGGCCGTGGATGAGGAGGTGCGGAAGCTGCTGGCGGCCGGTCACATCCACGAGGTGCATTACCCGGACTGGCTGGCGAATGTCGTAATGGTTCGCAAGGCCAGCGGGAGCTGGAGGATGTGCGTGGACTTCACCGACCTCAACAAGGCGTGCCCAAAGACAGCTTCCCGCTGCCCCGAATCGACCAGCTTGTGGACGCCACGTCCGGGCATGAAACCCTTAGTTTCATGGATGCATTCTCGGGTATAATCAAATCAAGATGAACCCGGCAGATGAAGAAGCAACTTCCTTTATCACAGAAAAGGGGATTTATTGTTATAGGGTGATGCCTTTTGGGTTGAAGAATGCGGGGCCACCTATCAAAGATTGATGAATAAGGTCTTTGAGGACCAGATAGGGCGCAACATGGAGGTGTATGTGGATGACATGCTGACCAAGAGCATCAGTGCAGCTGACCATGTCGCCGACCTCGAGGAGACCTTCAATAACTTGCGCCGGTATCGGATGAGGCTTAACCCCCACAAATGCGCCTTTGGAGTGGCAGCAGGCAAGTTTCTGGGTTTTATGGTGACCCAGCGAGGGATTGAAGCCAACCCTGACAAGATCAGGGCTATCTTGGAGATGAGGCCCCCAGCCAACAAGAAGGAGGTGCAATGCCTAACGGGGAGGGTGGCGGCTTTGAGTCGCTTCATGTCAAGATCGGCAGAAAGGTGCCTGCCCTTCTTTAAGGCGCTGCGCAAGGTCAACGGCTTCGAATGGACAAAGGAGTGTCAGGGTGCCTTTGAGGAGTTGAAGCAGTTTCTATCCACTCCCCCGCTGTTGTCCAAGCCTAAGAATGGAGAGGAGCTCTTCCTATATCTTGCAGCCTCCCCCGAGGCTGTCAGCTCTGTGCTCGTGCGCATGGATGCCGATGGGGTTCAGAAGCCAATCTATTACACCAGCAAGGTACTCCATGACGCCGAGACCAGGTACTCTAGAACCGAGAAGATTATTTTTGCCTTGGTGGTCTCTGCTCAATGCTTCCGACCTTACTTTCAAGCTCATCCCATCGTGGTGCTCACGGACCAGCCTCTTCGAACCATCTTATCTCGCCCCGACACCTCCGGTCGGCTAGCCAAATGGGCCATTAAACTAAGTGAGTTTGACCTGTCCATCCGGCCAAGGTCAGCCATGAAGTCTCAGGTGTTGGCTGATTTCTTGGTCGAGTGTTCCTGGACCGAGAGAGATATGGAGGAGTACGCCCGGAGGAGTGTGTGGACCCTCCCTCGACCGAGGAGCAGAGGACTGGATCTTGCATGTGGATGGAGCCACAAATTCTCAAGGAAGCGGAGCCGGACTCATTCTTGCGAGCCCGGAGGGAGACGCAGTGGAGTATGCTCTCAGATTCCAGTTCCCGGCAACTAATAACCAGGCGGAGTATGAAGCCTTGTTAGCGGGGATGAGGTTGGCCGAGGAGTTAGGCGCTGGGCGTTTGAGGGCCTTCACGGACTCTCAGCTTGTTTCTGGGCAGATCACCGGGGAGTACGAAGCTAGGGACCCAACCATGTCCCCATATTTGAGCAAGGTGCAGTCCCAAGCCTCTCGTTTCTCTTACTTCCGCGTCAGCTACATCCCCAGAGCGGAGAACGCCAGGGCCGATGCATTATCCCGCTTAGCCACTTCGGCCGACGGGACGCTGGGAAGAACATATGTGGAGCACCTACAAGCCCGAGCATCGAAGTTGCGGATGAAGCATTGCCGTGGAGCAAGAGCCCTCCTGGATGGATGCCTACATCCGATATTTGACCGACGGCACTCTCCCAGAGAACCCGCTGAGGCCAGGCTACTCAGGCGAGGGCCCCGAGATTCTTGATGATGGATGGGAAGCTTTATCGGAGATCCTTCTCATACCCAGTCCTCAGGTGCGTGGGGCCGGCTGAATCAGATTACATCCTCAGGGAGATCCATGAAGGCATCTGTGGGAGTCACCTGGGGGCAGAGCCCTAGCCTACAAGGCCCTGCGGCAAGGGTACTTCTGGCTAACAATGAAGGAGGACGTGGCCGAGCTTGTTAAGAGATGTGATAGCTGTCAGCGTCACGCTAATATCCAGCGACAGCCGACGTCTCACCTAACCCCCTTAGTAGCACCCTGGCCCTTCGCCCAGTGGGGCATGGATATCCTGGACCATTTCCCCGGCCTCCGGACAGCGAAAGTTCCTCTTGGTGGCGGTGGATCACTTCACCAAGTGGGTTGAAGCCGAGGCCCTTGCCAAGATCACAGAAAGCAAAGTGAGATCCTTCTTTTGGAAGTCCATCATATGTCGGTTTGGGCTACCGCACACCTGGTCACTGATAACGGCCGGCAATTGACAATGCGCCCTTCGGGAGTTCTGCTCCGAGCTGGGCATCCATCAGAGGTTCACTTCCGTCGGGCACCCTCAGACCAACGGGGCGGCCGAGGTGACTAATCGGATCATTCTCCAGGGGCTGAGATCTCGGCTGGATGACTACAAGGGGCGATGGGTGGAGGAGCTCCCCAACGTGCTATGGGCCTACCACACAACGCCGCGAGCCCCCACCGGCGAGACGCCATTCAGCTTAGTCTTTGGATCCAAAGCCGTCATCCCGGTGGAGGTTGGCTCACCGAGCCCTCGGGTGGAATCATACAGCGAGGAAGGCAACCCAGACCAGCTGCGAGCCAACCTCGACCTGGTGGAGGAAGTGCGAGACCGAGCGCGATTTCGGATGGCGGTCTACCGGCAACGGGCCACTAAATATTACAACGCCCGTGTGCACCCCAGGACTTTCCTGCCAGGAGACCTGGTCCTTCGACGGGCTGAGGTCTCGAAGCCAGCAGAGGGAGGCAAGCTAGCTCCAAATTGGGAAGGACCTTATCGGATCGCCGAGACACTTCACCACGGAGCTTACAAGATTGAGGAACTCGATGGGAAGCCACTCCCTAGGACATGGAATGCAGATAACCTTCGCCGGTACTATTAGTAACGCATTCCTCCTCTCACATCAAGTATCATGCCTGTATTCACTTGGGTTTTCAACCCTCATTTTATATAACAAATTTTGATTTTAGCTCCTGAGATCTTTTCACCTAAAGCCCTGGGCCAGCATGGCATAAAGCCCGACACCCGTCGGCACCTAAAGCCCTGGGCCAGCCAGGCATGAAGCCCGACACCTGTCGGCACCTAAAGCCCTGCACCAGCCAGGCATGGAGCCTGACACCCATCGGCACCTAAAGCCCTACACCAGCCAGGCATGAAGCCCGACACCCATTGGCACCTAAAGCCCTGGGCCAGCCAGGCATGAAGCCCAACACCCGTCAGCACCTAATGCCCTGCACCAGCCAGGCATGGAGCCTGACACCCGTCGGCACCTAAAGCCCTGCACCAGCCAGGCATGAAGCCCGACACCCGTCGGCACCTAAAGCCCTGCACCAGCCAGGCATGAAGCCCAACACCCGTCAGCACCTAAAGCCCTGGGCCAGCCAGGCATGAAGCCCGACACCCGTCGGCACCTAAAGCCCTAGGCCAGCCAGGCAAGAAGCCCGACACCCGTCAGCACCAAAGCCCTGCACCAGCCAGGCATGGAGCCCGACATCCATCGGCACCTAAAGCCCTGCACCAGCCAGGCATGAAACCCGACACCCGTCGCACAAAAAGCCCTGGGCCAGCCAGGCATAAAGCCCGACCCCGATCGGCACAAAAAGCCCTAGGCCAGCCAGGCATAAAGCCCAACCCCGATCGGCACAAAAAGCCCTGGGCCAGCCAGGATAAAGCTCGACCCCGATCGGCACAAAAAGCCCTGGGCCAGCCAGGCATAAAGCCCGACCCCGATCGGCACAAAAAGCCCTGGGCCAGCCAGGCATGAAGCCCGA
The DNA here is from genome assembly GCA_900491605.1 of Calamus simplicifolius. Taxonomy (NCBI): domain Eukaryota; kingdom Viridiplantae; phylum Streptophyta; class Magnoliopsida; order Arecales; family Arecaceae; genus Calamus; species Calamus simplicifolius. The sequence continues at coordinate 81,619 of UESW01002333.1, forward strand.
CACCCGTCGGCACCTAAAGCCCTGGGCCAGCCAGGCATGAAGCCCGACACCCGTCGGCACCTAAAGCCCTGCACCAGCCAGGCGTGAAGCCCGACACCCGTCGGCACCTAAAGCCCTGTACCAGCCAGGCATGAAGTCCGACACTCGTCGGCACCTAAAGCCCTGCACCAGCCAGGCATGACGCCCAACACCCGTCGGCACCTAAAGCCCTACACCAGCCAGGCATGAAGCCCGACACCCGTCGGCACCTAAAGCCCTGCACCAGCCAGGCATGGAGCCCGACACCCATCGGCACCTAAAGCCCTGGGCCAGCCAGGCATAAAGCCCGACCCCGATCGGCACAAAAAGCCCTGGGCCAGCCAGGCATAAAGCTCAACCCCGGTCGGCACAAAAAGCCCTGGGCCAGCCAGGCATGAAGCCCGACACCCATCGACACCTAAAGCCCTGGGCCAGCCAGGCATGAAGCCCGACACCTGTTGGCACCTAAAGCCCTGCACCAGCCAGGCATAAAGCCCGACCCCGATCGGCACAAAAAGCCCTGGGCCAGCCAGGCATGAAGCCCGACACCCGTCGGCACCTAAAGCCCTGGGCCAGCCAGGCATGAAGCCCGACACCCGTCGGCACCTAAAGCCCTGGGCCAGCCAGGCATGAAGCCCGATGCCCGTCGGCACCTAAAGCCCAACACCAGCCAGGCATGAAGCTCGACCCCCATCGGCACCCAAAGCCCTGGGCCTGCTAGGCATAAAGCCCGACACTTGTCGACGAATAAAGCCCGACACCTGACGACACAAAGTCCCGCCGGTCAGAAAAAATCGACCCCCATCGGCACCAAAAGCCACATGCCTACTTAGCGCAAGGCCCGACATACTCCTGGCAAAGCATCGCGCCGATGGTCTTGAGGAACCCGCCTACCTCAACCTCCAACTACCGGCATTTCAACCCCAAGAAACCTATCCTCCTTGGCCCTAATTTTCAGTCCTACATGGCTAAGGCAGAATAGCTCATATGAGTTGAGAGTTATCCCTTGGCACTAGCGGGACTAATGGGACCATGGTGCCGCGCGTTGTCAACCAACGAATTCAGGGTAAGTCACAAAGAGACAATGTATTTTGAAGAAGATTATTTCATTAATTGGAAGGGATTACAAAATGCCGACATTGTCGGACTTGCAAAAAAAAAAATACAAGCTCACGGCTCTGCTGGCGCGGGCTCATCGTCGGAGGGGGCGAATCTGAGAAGCGTTCTAACTCAACTTCCAGGGCCTGGGGGATGTTCAAATCCCTGGCGACTTTCTCCTTCCCATGCTGGAATCCTTCGAGGAACACCACCACCAAGGCTTCTGCCAAATCATCTGTAAAGCGCTCGGACGCCTTATACTCTTCTATGATCCTAGTGGTCCTAGCTGCGATGGCAGCTTCCACCTCTGCGGCCCGAGCCTTCTCCTCCGCGGCGAGGGTTGCCACTGCAACTCTCTCGGCCTCCCGGGCACGGCTCGCCTCCTCCCCGGATTGGCTTGCTTCCTCCTTCGCCGCCCGTGCCTCTTCCTCCGCGGCCTTCGTTTCTTCCTCCGCGGCCATCACTTTCTCTTCCGCCGCAACTGCTCGACCCTCGGCTTCTTAGGACTAAGGTTAGCTCAGAGATGTGTAGATCTCTGGCCATCACAGCGTTCATGGCCTCCGTCATTTGGTGGAGTACCGCGCGCACACGGTTGGCGTCGGCCTTCACCCGGTTCTCAGCAGCCTTTGTTTCACTTGCCCAGGCGCTTTTGGCCAACTCCAGCGCCTCTTCGGCTGCCTCCGCATGGCGCTGAGCGTCCTCAACCTCCTTCTGCGCCTCCCGTAGAAGCGCCTTCCCACCATGGATCACATCCCTAGTGGCCCTCAGGGAGTGTGCGAGCTGCATGCGTAAGTTCTAGGTTAGCAAAAAGAAAAGAAAAAGATAAAGGCAAAAGGCGAAAAGACCGCTTACCCTGACGACAGCCGCGTAGGAATCCTGGAAGAATGCGCTCACCTTTTGGTGGCTAAGGTCCTCCAGGATCTCGGGCATAAAAACCGGGGCAAGGACCCGCTCAGCCCAGTGACCATCGTTCAAGGAGTCCCGGGGCAGCCCGGGCTTGACCCCACTCCGTTCGGCCATCTCGGCAGTCTCTGGCCCGGTGCACGGGCTGTTCCTAGGTGACCTCTCGGGGGGTGGGCTCACAGCCCCTGATGGCCCCTCACCCCAATCCAAGGAAGCCTCTGGCAGGGTCGGTTCGCCAGGGGCAGGAAGCTCCTCAGCCACTATGGGCTCCGCCGCCACTGGCTCCTCCATGACTGGCTCCTCAATTGGGACTCTCGCGGTCGCTGCCATCACTGGCGGGGTGTCGGCTGTGAGATCGACTTCTGGAGCAACCGGGGGATCTTGCGGTGCCGGTGGTTGGGAAGCCCGAGCTGTCGGGCGTTTTGGAGCTAGAGCTCGCTGGCCTCCAGGTGGTCCCTCCCGGGCCCTCTTTTTAGAGGCGGCCCTCAGGAGCTTCTCTGCCAGTATCTTCATAGCTGCACAATATAAGTCAAAGTCAAAAAAAAAGAGAAGCAAAATTTTTTGCTAAGGGTGGAGATGGCTTACCCCGGTGGGAGATAAGACCCGCCGACTCAAGATTATCTTCTATCAAGAGCAAGGTGTACCGAGGGATTTTGGCAGCCAGGAATTGACCCGACGCCTCCCAATCCCGGGATGAATGGCGGAGTTCGCGTTCCCTCAGAGGTCGGGATCTCCCCACCGGGGCCTAACTTGGTCAATATTTGTGAAAAAGAATCAAGTTTTTCATCCCTTGATTGAAGAGGAAAGAAAAAGTTTGAGGACCCGATTAGGTCGGGGCTGGAATAGCCACCAACCCTTCTGGGACCGAAGGATGTAAAAGGATCAGAAAAGAGTGATTCGAGGGGTGATACCCAGACGATGGCAGAGAATAACAAAGGCGCTGACGACGCAGTAGGAGTTCGGGACCAGTTGAGATGGGGTCAAGGAGTAGTAGTCGAGAAGGTTGATGAAAAAGGACAGAAAAGGTAGACGGAGACCTGCCTTTAGGCAAATCTCATAAAGGGCCACCCAACCAAGTCGGGAGGAGATGACCCTATCATCAGGAGTTGGCAGAAAAAGCTCAACGTCCTGAGGAATCTGGTAACGAGCCTGGATTTTTCCAAATCCAGACCTATTATCGTGGAGGCAATCCCCTCCGGAGACCCCTCCACCCTCGAGGAGGTGCCGGCCTCCGACCGGCAGCCCCTCGATGGGGCTCCACCGGCGACCCGTCGCCGGGCCAGGGGGATGCGGTCCTCTGAATCAATGGACCACTCAAGTGGAGAAGAAGGAGCGGGAGAGGTACAGTGCCTCTCAGAGAGAGGATGGTTCTCCGAACCATCCTCCGAGATCCAAGATGAAGAGCTCATTAGAAAAGGAAGGGATGGAGAAGTCTGGAATGGACAAAGAACTGACCTGGAAGAAAGAAAACCAAGCACGAGCTCTTGGGTTGCAGGGGAGATCAGAGCACATGCACAGAGGAAGACGATGACAGCGGAAGCGATATGGCCAGATTCAACCCCTCATTTGGGTTTATTGGGTTTTCAAATCGTCTCGCCTCGTCTCGATAGCCACATGGCCCCCTACCATAGGCTTGCTCGCCTCGAGGGATGCCCAGCGCGTGGTGTGGCACGCCTCCGACGAATGATGGGACCCCGCTGACGTCGCCGTTATGAGAGGTAATGATGATACAGCTTTTCGCGCAGACTTCGAAGGGCTAGTTTTCTCTCGAGGTCGATCGTGGCGGGCATAGTGTACGGAGGTGGCCACCTTCTCACATTCCCCAGGCCGTCCGCATAAGAGATGTGGACGGGGACCAGCCACGTGGAGAACACTCCTTTCGCCTCAACAGTGGGACCCGCTTCGCCTCAGAGGTGAGGGGGCATCTCATATGACTGATCCCGTGTCGTCAGAATAAAAGGTAACAGCAGCTAACGGAGATCACCATCTCCCGACCCCGAGACCCCCTCCAGTCTCGGGGTGCACCAGCATCATCCCACCCTCAGGACCCCTTTCGGTCTCGGGGTGGGATCATCATCTTCCAACCCCGAGACCCCCTCCGGTCTCGGGGTGCACCAGCATCATCCCACCCCCGGGACCCCTTCCGGTCTCGGGGTGGGATCATCATCTCCCGACCACGAGACCCCCTCCGGTCTAGGGGTGCACCAGCATCATCCCACCCCCGGACCACTTCCGGTCTCGGGGTGGGATCATCATATCTCGACCCCGAGACCCCCTCCGGTCTCGGGTGCACCAGCATCATCCCACCCCCGGGACCCCTTCCGGTCTCGGGGTGCACCAGCATCATCCCACCCTCGGAATCCCTTCCGGTCTCGGGGTGGGATCATCATCTTACGACCCCGAGACCCCCTCCGGTCTCAGGGTGCACCAGCATCATCCCACCCCCGGGACCCCTTCCGGTCTCGAGGTGGGATCATCATCTCTCGACCCCGAGACCCCCTCCGGTCTCGGGGTGCACCAGCATCATCCCACCCCCGGGACCCCTTCCGGTCTCGGGGTGGGATCATCATACCTCGACCCCGACCCCTCCAGTCTCGGGGTGCACCAGCATCATCCCACCCCGGGACCCCTTCCGGTCTCGGGGTGGGATCATCATCTCTCGACCCCGAGACCCCTCTGGTCTCGGGGTGCACCAGCATCATCCCACCCCCGGGACCCCTTCCGGTCTCGGAGTGGGATCATCATCTCTCGACCCCGAGACTCCCTCCGGTCTCGGGGGCACCAGCATCATCCCACCCCCGGGATCCCTTCCGGTCTCGGGGTGGGATCATCATCTCCCGACCCCGAGACCTCCTCCGGTATCGGGTGCACCAGCATCATCCCACCCCCGGGACCCCTTCCAGTCTCGGGGTGGGATCACCATCTCCCGACCCCGAGACCCCCTCCGGTCTCGGGGTGCACCAGCATCATCCCACACCCAGGATCCCTTCCGGTCTCGGGGTGCACCAGCATCATCCCACCCTCGGAACCCTTTCCAGTCTCGAAGTGGGATCATCTCTCTACCCCGAGACCCCCTCCGGTCTCAGGGTGCACCAGCATCATCCCACCCCCGGGACCCCTTCCGGTCTCGGGGTGGGATCATCCTCTCTCGACCCCAAAATCCCCTCCGGTCTCGGGGTGCGCCAGCATCGTCCCACCCTCGGGACCCCATTTCGGTCTCGGGGTGGGACCACCATATCTCTACCCCGAGACTGCCCTCCGGTCTCGGGGTACGTGGGTATCATCAGCGATCAGCACGCAGTCCAACCTTCGAGCCAAATGACGGCTCCCGGCCACATGGCGCGCCCACGTGATTCTCCGTACGCCCGTGATTGCGCCCCGTTACGGAGGGCCATGCCTCATAACGGCGTATGGTGCGCTGCATGTTCCTGTGCGTGACCGTGCTCCGTTACGCCGTACGATTCGCTACCATTTGCAACTGTGCGCGGTCATATCAAGCAACAGCGCGCACCAAATACAACCGCGGCTGTTAGACATGTGTGATATCATGATGACAGGTAGCGCGGGACACCTCCGGTGCGCACAGTGATGGTACGACGGTGATCTTCCGAAACAGTAAGATGTGATATTCGGACAAGTATAAAAACACGCGCCCGCACTGTGAGTAAGGATCCGAACTCTGATTTTCTAGCTTTCTTCCTTCTAACAAAACCCTAACTGTCTCGGCTCCCTTCCGCTGAGCGGTTCTTGTCTAATCCCAAGTGACTGACTTGAGCGTCGGAGGGTCCTCACCGGAACAATCGGTCTTCGGAGACTTTTCTTGCAGGGGTCCGAGGAGAAGGACGTTCGTCTTCCCCGATGTTTGAAGAAGGTGACTTGGCGTCATCAGTGTCTACAAAATCCGCTTGATATGAAGATTTAGAAGCAATTCAGTGGCTTTCAATAACTGTTTCTTTTGCGACTAAAAATCTATATTTTATTGTAATATTAGTGCAATACATTATAAATGTTGGCTCTGACACCAGACCATCTAATGATCTGAAATATTGCAGTCATGCATGAAGACTTGTGAAACAAAACACATTACGTCTGTGCTCAAAGTTCATTGCATTTGAACCCTTATTTCATATTTCATGCATGATGCAAGGGTCAACGTTGCATCTCATCGTTACGAGCGTTAAGAGCAACCACTTCCTTTCGTGATAGCACCTCTTATAAGCAAGTCACCGTTCAGGCTTCCTTTGCGTATGGCAATTTATCCGCAAATTAGAGATCCATTTCGACCCATTACTTCCATTCTGCCTCGCTCCATCTCTGCTCCATTAGCTCATGCTTAAGTAGTAGAACATTTTTATATTTTTCATATATACTAGAGTATTCTTGTATATATATATATATATATTCAATACTAATATCTTTTTTTTATCATCTTTAATTTTTTAATCATTTTGTTAATTTTATAATTTTTATAAAAAAATTGTGTATATTATAGGAGGTAGGGTGCCGTACGAATGGAGATAGAGTGAAACCGTACAGTAGGGCAGCAATGAAGATGAAAAACTCGGTAATACATGAGATGTTAGACTAAAAGGCTGTTCTGAGGTTTCAAGTCAAAGATCCGAAGGATATTAGTATGGTTGAAAAATCTAGAACCAAACATGGATATCTATTGCCCAGAGAAGTGAAGGATAATAATATAGTTAAAAAATCCAGAACCACATTTGGATGTCTATTGCCCACCAAATTTATTACCAACCATGCCACTGCCTTTGAGGTCTAAATCGATAGTTTGCATCAATTGCCTCTATCCGATGGCTATAGTTTCAGTCTGATATTTTTTTTACTAGTCTTATCGAGCTTGTTTCTAACCTTCTTTGAAACATGAGCAAAATAAATACATTTAAAACCTTTTAAGTGATTCATTCACTACAAAAAATGTTAAAATAGTGACAAAAATTAGTGATGAAAATTTTTGTCACTAAATTACGACGGTTTAGTAACAAAATAGTGAAGAAAAATTAAAATTAGTGATTGATTAGTTTTTTCGTCACTAAACCGTCACTCAATTAGTGATGAACTGTCACATCCGTCACTAATTTAGTGACGGATCGCCCTTCCGTCATTAATCCATCATAAATTAGTGATGGAAGAGCAATCCATCACTAAATTAGTGACGGATTAGTAATAGATTTTTCTTTCGTCACTAATCCATCACAAATTAGTGACGGATGGGGCAATCCGTCACTAATTTTGTGACGGATGGGGCAATCCATCACTAACTTAGTGACATATTGCCCTTTCGTCACTAATCTGTCACAAATTAGTAATGAAAAAGCAATCGTCACTAATTAGTGACGGTTGTCTTCGGTCACTAATCCGTCACAAATTAGTGATGAATGAAAAATCCGTCACTAAATTAGTGACGGATTGCCTTTCATCACTAATTTATCACAAATTAGTGACGGATGGGGCAATCCGTCACTAATTTTGTGATGGATGGGGCAATCCGTCACTAACTTAGTGATGGATTATCCATTCGTCACTAATCCGTCATAAACTAGTGATAGAAAAGCAATCATCACTAATTAGTGACAGATTGTCTTCCATCACTAATCTGTCACAAATTAGTGATGGATGGGTAATCCGTCACTAAATTAGTGACGGATTGCCTTCCGTCACTAATCCGTCACAAATTAGTGATGGATGGGGCAATCCATCACTAATTTTGTGACGGATGAGGCAATCCGTCACTAACTTAGTGATGGATTGCCTTTTCGTCACTAATTCGTCACAAATTAGTGATGGAAAAGCAATTATCACAAATTAGCGATGGATTGTCTTCCATCACTAATCCGTCATAAATTAGTGATGGATGGAAAATCCATCACTAAATTAGTGACGGATTGCCTTCCGTCACTAATCCATCATAAATTGTGACGGATGGGGCAATATGTCACTAATTTTGTGACGGATTGCCCTTTCATCACTAATCCATCACAAATTAGTGATGGAAGACAATCCATCACTAATTGGGGAAATCCGTCACAAATTAGTGACGGATGTGGCAATCCATCACTAAATTAGTGATGGATTATCTATCCGTCACTAATCTATCGTAAATTAGTGACGGAAGATTAATCCGTCACTAAATTAGTAACGAATTAGTGACGGATTGTCTATCTAAATTTATACTCTAAATTTTTTTTAAAAAAAATTGTGACAAAAAAAGCCACATCCGCATGTGCCAGTTACGTGCACGACCTTCCATGCGCATCCTTGCCATGTGTCTGCCTCCCGGCGCATGCCATGCGCATCTGCTTCTCGACCTACGCACACGCTTGCCATGGCCCGTGTGCATTTGCACCAATCTATTTGTCTCTTCGGTGGCACAACCTTGCCTGTGTCTGATGCCCCTTGCACCATGTCTGTGCGTGCCCTGTGCCGTATCTGCGCATGCACGCGCTTGTGCGTGACTGCACTTGGCTGCACATGCATCCCTAATTTAGTGATGGATTGTGCTTCCATCACTAATCCGTCACAAAATTAGTGATGGATTGCTCTTTTGTCACTAATTTAGTGACGGATTAATGATGAAAGAGCAATCCATTACTAATTTAGTGACGGATGGAACAATTCGTCACTAATTTAGTGACGGACAAGGTCATCCATCACTAATCCATCACAAAATTAGTGATGAAAAAGCATTTCGTCACTAATTTAGTGACGGACTGCCTCAATCAGTCACTAATTTAGTGACGAATTAGTGATGAATTTTTTCATTCGTCACTAAATTTATACTTTAATTTTTTTTAAAAAAGTTGTGATGAAATTATTATTCCGATCTGCCTAATTCAGTGACAGAATCATTGTTCAGTCACTAACTACGCAGCGAGGCTATTTTTATTTTTCGGTCTTTCACTAATTATCGGTTTTGTTCTTCTTTCACGGGCGGCTGAAAGGGCCCGTAAATGGAAAGCCTCTTGGCAGCAAAGGAAAAAAAAATCCTAGAGCCAAAGAAGGAGGTGGAGGAAGGGGCTGGATTTCCAATCTGCGCCCGCGCTTCTTTCTAGGGTTGCGATCTTGACGGAGTTAGAGAAGGAGGCGGAGAGAAGGGGCTGGAGGAGAGAGAAAGCAAGAGGGCATCGATCTCGCCATCGATCTCGAGTCAGACCAGAGAGGGCAAGAGGGCATCGATCGCCTTCTACTCTTCTCCCTCGTCCGGCTGTCCTTGCCTTTCTTCTTCTTTTGCAAGGATCCACATTGACCATTCTGCTGATCGACGGTGATTGAGGTAAGTTCTTCTACACTAAAAGCAACACATAGCAACTTTTTTCCACGCTCGAGGGTAGAGTTGGAAATTCATATGTAAACCCTAACCCCCGCCCGCGTTATCGATCCTACCCTAATTAATCGATCCTGCGCTCCATCCACAACCCCCCCCCCCCCCCCCCCCCCCCCCCTCCAATGCCCTAATTAATCGATCCTGTGCCCAAGCTCCGTCTCCCCCCCATCCGGCGTTCTGCATTCTGGGTCGTGCGCCCCCCCCCCCCCCCCCCCCCCCGCCTTCTCATCGATCCTCCTCCAAGCTCCGTCCCCCCCCCTCCTCTTATCCATATCCAAGTGCCCAAGCTTAGTCCCCCCCTCTCTCTCGGCGTTCTGCGTACTGGATCGTGCCGCCCCCTGCGTTCAAGCTCCATCCCCCCCACCCCCCGGCGTTCTAATCCAGTGCCTTAACGGAGCTTGGATTTTGCAGCTGCGTTTCCCAACTCGCTTCCGACTTCCGGCATCAAGCAAAGGATCAAAAACAGAGGAGAGCCGGCGATCGCCATGTCGTTTGAGATCATCTTCATCCTCGTCGCCCTCGAGATTCTACGGGAAGGGAGACTCTGAGGAGGATATGCAGTTGGACTGATGAAATGGTGGATCTGGATGATTGCACTGTTCAACAACAGTGACTCAGCTTTGCTAGAGTTGCCATTCGAATCCATCTCTCCCACCCTCTGATACCAGGCGTCTTAGTGGGCGGTTCGGAAGGCAACCGATGGCAGCGGTTTGTCTATGAACATCTAGAGGGAGTTTGCCTCCACTGCGGGCTATTCCACCTCTCCGAAGGAGAATGCTCGGCTGCTGGCGATGGAACCCCAGCAGAGTTGCAGCCTGACAATGTAGAAGCTACGACAGAGTAGCGGGGTTATGCGGCTGTGGGCAGACAGAGCCTTGGCCCATGGTTACTAGTTTGTTCAGCGCTGGCTGCCACCCAAACAGAGACCGACGTCGGCAGGAAAGAAAATGATGGCCCCATGCTGTTGGGTAATGGGCCAAAATAGACCCTAAATACCCTAATGGGCCTTGAAAGCCCATTACCGTCTTATGTGTGTGAATGAGAAATTGCGGGGACATTTAGTCTCATATCGGAAAAATCAAGAAAGGAAGGTTCACTTATATGGAAACCACTTCCTTGAAGCTTAAGTTCCTTAGGCTCACCACAAGTGGAGAGCTTGAGGGTGATGCGTAGCATCTACGCATCACCCTCGCGCACGCGCACGCGCACGCGCGTGTGCGAAGGGCGCAATGGGCGCTTTGTAGGCGCACTTTGCACTTCGCACGTGCGCATCGTCTTGAGGGGCTTTAAATTTTTTATAGATCAAGATGATCCGACGGTAGAGATTGATCGGATCAAGATGAGGGGCTGAGATCAATTGATCGTTGATCGATCGGATGAAGGGTCGAGATGTGGTGATTAAATCACAATCTTGATCACGATCCAACGGCTGACATCCGTCGGTTGACTAGTCAAGTTGACTAGTCAACAGGTCGGTTGGTTGACCAGTCAATGTGTCCATTCGATCGTACAGTTGTGATAAGCATCCGCTTATCTGATAACATGATCATCAGATCACAATGGTGAAAAGGCTTATCAGGATAAGGATAGACTTATCTGATCGGCTGATCTTCAGATCACAGCCATGAAAAGGCTTATCCGATAGCTGATCTGAAGATCACAATGTCTAAAGGGCATATCAAGGGTGATAAGCCCTTAACCCTCACATCCTTTGATAAAGAATTTAAATTTAATTCGTAGGGTTGCTTCCAAGGGGCGTAGGATTGCTTCCAAGGGGCATAGGGTTGCTTCCAAGGGGTGTAAGGTTGCTTCGAAGGGGCACCTAAAAATATATAAATAGGACCCTAGACCCTCTCATTTCATTCATCCCAAGCCATTCCGAATTGAGTTCAATTTGAATCAATTCTAGTCTTCTTCTCTCTTAGGCATTTGCATACTTTCCTAAGGATAGTATAGCAATAGTAGCATTCTCGGTTTGAAAGTTTTGGTGAATTGTAGTGCTGCTTTCATCAAAAGGAGACTGTTGTATCCTGGGAGACAATCGTCATACTGACCGTAAGCACCATTGCGGGACGAAATTGTCTTATCCTTGAAACGGCAGTCCTTGGATTGGCTTGGGATGATTGACTTCTTTCTTTTCTTTATCCTTGAAACGGCAGTCCTTGGATTTGTGTCCTTGCTTTCCACAAACAAAGCACTTTCCCTTAAACTTGTATTTCTTTGGATTGCCCTTCTTCTGTTTAAAGCCTTCGCCTGGAAACTTGCGTTTCTTCTTCCCTTCTATGAGGTTGGCCTTTGGCTCAGCAGGTTGTCCTCCTGCCTTCTTATCTTGGCTCTTATTGTCCTCCTCGATCCTTAGGCGGACAATTAGGTCTTCAAGTCCCATCTCCTTCCGCTTATGCTTCAGGTAGTTCTTGAAGTCCTTCCATAGTGGTGGTAGCTTCTCTATTATGGCAGCTACCTGGAATGAATCGCTGAGAGACATTCTCTCTGCATGTATCTCATGCAGGATAATCTGGAGCTCTTAGACTTGCTCCATAACTGTTTGTGGTCGACCATCTTGTAGTCTAAGAACCTTCCAACCACAAACTTCTTGTGTCCAGCATCCTCTGTCTTGTACTTTTTGTCCAGGGATGCCCATAACTCCTTGGCAGTAGCAATACTGCTGTACACATTGTATAGGGTATTGTCCAGACCATTCAGGATGTAATTTTTGCAAAGGAAGTCCGAGTGCTTCCATGCCTCCACCGCAGCAATGACTTGCTTGTCGGTCTCCCCTTCCTTCAGGATAGGCGGATCTTCATTCAGCACTCTGACCAGGTTCAGAGTTGTGAGGTAGAACAGCATCTTCTGTTGCCACCTCTTGAAATCCGTGCCAGAGAATTTCTCCGGTCTCTCGGCTTGAATGGATGTTGTCATAGTAGCCATATGCAGCAGCACTTTCCCTCTTCTGCTACCACGGAAGTGCTGCTTTCATCAAAAGGAGACTGTTGTATCCTGGGAGACAATCGTCATACTGACCGTAAGCACCATTGCGGGACGAAATTGTCTTAAGGACATAGAGTGAAACTCTAGCCTCAGTCTAATTCATTAGGTAGCCACCATCTGCCAGACATACCCACCTACAAATGCAACAATATGGACAAGTCCCAAACAAAAGGAAAAGAACCTTTCATCGGGGAAGCTGGATCGGATAACTCCCTGATGTAGGGGAGGCTGGATGATGGCGGTGGGTGGTCCAAGCCATCCAAAATTGCTCACCAACGGTCCCCCTCCCCCCTCGCCCTTCAACATCTCTGGAGGAAGGGGAAGTCGGCCGACACAGTAGGCACAGTTTTGGTTTGCTTTAGGAGGAGACTAATCCTGGGGATAATGTCACTGCAAAAGCGCCCAGCAGTCATTTGAAGAAAGGCTTGAAAGAGGCTGGCACAATGTCTAAGTCCCGGGACAGGACGCAGAGTAATTCAAAGTGTGCTCGCTCTCCAATTAAGCGGGCCGCTCGAGCACAGCGGGAACACCGTGCACTGGAGCCCACTACACCTGAATCCAGGATGAGGGACAATGACACAACCTAGGGAAATTTCATATTCTTGGTAGGAACTCTGGGAGGAGCTATCAGTCAGGCAGCCATGCAGGCAACAACCTCTCAGGTGGCGTCTGGATCCAAGACACAGGAGTGTCAATCCAAGACACTGTTGAGATATTCTCATTGTTAAGTATTTTTATTCTGTTTTGTAGGCTAACATGCTTGAAGGTGGAGGTAAAACTCTCATATTGAACCCTATTGAACTGGAGCAGCTTGGGTTTAAAATTATATGCTACCCACTGTCCTTAATCGGAGTGTCAATCCAAGCAATGGAGGTTTGTCTCTTTTGATCTATGCATAACTTTTTGTTTCAGAATTTGATTAGAGTTAGGAATCGATTGGATCCAAAATAAAACAAGACAATGCTATAGGTTACAAATTCATGGTAGTGTTCTCATTATTCATTTTGATAGGTCAATGTACTGGAAATCTAGTTACTCTACTGTTACTTTGATCTATTAACGTGCAGGAGTTGATCCTTGAAATTCCATAGCTTGCCACCATACTTCACTTCTCCATGATGATATAATTTAGCTTTTCTTGTTTAGGAAACTGAAACACTGCCTAGAATGCAAAAGGGCCATATGAGCCTTCCTCTTACCTTTATAATTTTCTTGGGGTTACAGAAATTGTAGTGGTTTTGTGATAAGGTTTATTACCTTATCTGTCAACATTTCCTTTCACTTTGAAGAACTCCCTTGTGCCTTTCATGTTTGTTAGAGTAGCTAGGAAGATTTTTACCCATTTCCTTCAAACCTTTGATGCATGATTCTCTCTCTCATTTTTATGATCTAAAATACTTATTATATGTGTAAAATAAACTTTTCATTTCTAGGATGCACTTGCTGCCATCAAAGGTGATCGTGTACCTCCTCCTGGGAGCTTGCCATCTTTTGAAGAAATCAGTTTTAAAGCTTAAAAATCATGTCCTCTCTTAATTAGTTCATTGAACTGCATCAATTACTCTTACTTGTTGGTAAGATAACACATTTGTTATTGTCAAACTGCTAAACACTCTGTACTCAAAACATAGGTCAATGCAGAAAAGGTTGCAGTTTCTGGTAGAAAGAGGACTCAAAAGCTGTACAGAGGCATTCAAGAAGACCGGGTGGTATGAAGGTGGAGACGTTCAATCAACTTCAGCAGAGAATTCCTGAAAGAATAATTCAACATGCTGTCCAGGGCATGCTTCCTAAAGGGAGGGTAAGACAAAACTTAATGTATATCGTATTCTTTTCCTCAAATGCAAAAGAATCGTGTCAAAGAGCTGCAGAAGAAAGCTAGATATCTACCTGCCAAATTTATTGATCATACAATATGTCTTGAAGAGAAGATGCCATTTTGTTTTTTCACTTGAACGTGGACTAACATTTTCAAAAAAAGTAACGGAAGAGGAAAACACAAAAAAACACTAGACAATTTAACTAATCATAAAAATCTACTGCTACCTGTGAAGCTACTTGATGAGAGGATTTCATCAAATGTTCAGAAGCTGGACGTAACTCACTAAAGGATTCTACATATGGTGCTCACTTTAAATAGGACTGTCGATATGTCAGAAGCTCAATATGGTACTAGAAAAACTTTTCCTGCTATGAAGATAAAAGGACAATGGAGACTTTTGGGAATTTGATTCATGATTGCGTTTAATTCAGATTGCTTCATAAATATTATTTTTCATTGGTTGACATGATGTAAGTTGATTCCTTTTTACGGTTCGTTTCCTGAATAGTCAAAAAGCCATTATAAATTGTTTGGGTCTTGCACCATGTTTTATTGAATGTGTATTTCTCTGCTTATCATTTGTTTGTTCTCCAAGAAAAACTGATTACATCATCGTAGTGTTGTCATGGCATCCATTGTACTTGACAGTTATCAAGGATCTAACAGCATACTTTTCAAAATTAATCTTTGATGCTCTTTTATTATATTTTATGAGAGGCCAATCTTGTCTATAGCCTGCAACAGAGAATATCTCCAGAGTAGTGCACAGGCAGACAACTTCCTATTAAATGAAACATTGTTCCAATTAACTTCTCAAATTTTCAATATTCATAACATTTTGAAGGTTTTTCTTAAGATGCAATTTATTATTACTTCATTTTGATGGCCTTTCTTATCTACACTGATTTCCTTTTCTTATTAGTAAGATTGTGACATTAGGAAGGGAAACGGGACTATGGAAGAGAATGCACTACAAGAAAAATAAAATATTGCGACGCCCAAATGCGTCGCAATTGCATCGCTAAACATGCTATTGTGACGCAATAGCGAAGCAATGACGGCGTCACTCAGATGTCCGTCGCAATACACATTGTCGCAATTGTGTGGCAATATTGTGACTCTCTGCGATGCAACATTGAGTCGCAATATTGCGACGCATCCAAATGCGTCGTTACATTTTAAAATTAATTTTTAATATTAAAAATTATTATTTAATATTGCGACGCACTAAATTGCGTTGCAATATTGCGACGCATCTTGTTGCATCGCAATATTTAATAATAATATTTTTGGTATAATAGCGACGTAATTTTAGTCGCTAATGCGTCACAAATAAAAAAAATTTTAAAATATTGCGATGCAAGGTCATTGCATCGTAATATTTATTAAAAATATTTTAGATATAATAGCGATGCAATTTTAGTCGCTAATGCTTCGCTATTAAATTTATTTTTAAATTATTGCGATGCCAGGTCATTGCGTCGCAATATTTAATAATAATATTTTAAAAATATTAGCGATGCAATTTCAATCGCTAATGTGTCGCAAATTAAATTTTTAAAAAAATATAAAAGATTAAAAATTAAAACGGTTAATACAATTTTGTTAAATCTAAATATTGATAGAAACATTTTTCACTCAATCCAAACAATAATAAATTTTCAAAAATAATTCATATATTAAAATTTTGAAGTTTTTACAACATAAAAAAAGAAAAGAAAAATACATCAAGAATCTCAGCAATCACGTGGAGGCTGTGGAGGCTGAAGACTCTGCGACAAGCGGCTAACCATATCCCGTAAATAATGCATCTCATCTCGCATGTCTGCAATCTCCTGATCCCGGCCTCGCATACGATCCTCAAAATCCTGCACGACCTCCTGGCGAACCTCCTCTGCAATAGATTTGCGAAGGTCGTGTAAACGCTCGGGAGGAAGATCACCAGAAGCTCGCGAGCTGGAGGCCTGATGAGGAAAATATGTAGAAGCTTTAGTGCCCAGACCATAGACCCTGCGGTCTCGTGGCTGGGCACCAACAGCCTCCAAAAATACACGCCGACTCTCCTCTGCTGAGAGTTCGACGGGCGTCTCCCCATCAGTAGAGTCGACCTGCGATGCCTGGGAGCGAAGCTCCTCGACTCGTGTCTTGAAATTATGAAATCAACAATAAATGAGTTAATAAATTTCTCAAAATAAAATTTTAGAAATTAAACAGATACTACATAAATCTAATTTCTTACCGAAACCTCCCGTGATCGCGTGTCGACCCAGGAACCGTCCCTCCTGGTGTGTGTCGCCCTGAATAGATGAAACTCACCAGGATCTCCGCCCTCCTGCTCAGACTATAACAAAAAAAAAGATATTAATATAAATATTTGTAAATAACTAAAATAGTAATTAAAATATTTATGTTTTCTTACCATACGCCGTCTGTGCTCCTGAATCGAAATGGAGCCCGAAGTATGGCGGGAGAGACCCGTGCCAGGACCGCCCTTCTCAGATCGGTTCATGCTGGCTGATGCGGACCTCCTGCGCCAGCCATCGGACTCCCAGGCCTGCTGCCACTCGTGCCAAATACCCTCTGGCACGTGCGCAAGACGCTGACCCGATGACCTCCAACGATGAAGCATGTCGGAGTATCGGCGTCGCATCAGAGCCTCCCATGCTGCTCTAATGGCATCATGGCTGGCAGGATCCCACGTAAACTTTTTCTGCATTAAAATAAACAGTTAGTTTCTGAATTTATTAAGTTTAAGAAATTTTATATCACTGATAAATTGTATTTAATAAGTTTACCTGAAACTCAGAAAAATAAAACTCCCTCGTGGCTGGAGATACGTGGCGCCAATCATAGCCACTGGGATCTGCACGCCTCTGAAATACGGCGCTGATGTGGCTGGATATATGATGCTGCTCAATGAATCTGTTAAAAAAATGCATGTTTATAAGTAATTGACTTAAAAACATAAACATATATTTTTAATTAGTATATACTTACATCCCCTGAGCATCAAGTCGAAGTACAGTGCGGTCGATGGTGGAAGAACTCTCAGAGGTATGTGCCGATCGGCTGGATGGTAATACTGCTGGAGAGATCGAAGGCTGCGCCACTGCTGGAGATCCAAACTCTCCATCTCCGACGCTCATGTGATCTGATGTAGCAGGGCTACGTCCCTGCTCACTCCGTCTGTCGTCGGTAGATCTACCTCTGCTCGTCATACTGAAAATACTAAAGATTCACACAATTAAATTACGATTAATGATTGACTATGTAAGAATTTAACACTTATAAAAAAAATTAAATTTTAAAAAACCTCTATGTTTAATCGGTGTCATTTGTTTCGTGAAATGTTGGTTCAACATCCGATGCCATATCGGATTGCAAATTAGTTTCATTATCATCGGAAGGAAACCGAACATTTGCATCCGCAATTTCTTGGACATCACCATTTGGATCTCTAAGTGATGTTTCAGGAGCCCTTGTGTCATCCTCAATTGCATGCATTTCCATCTCATCCTCTTGAAATGCAGGGCACTCGGCTGATTGACTTGATGAACTCTCATCTAATACGATTATTGAATGTGGGACGATTTTAGAAACGACCCACCAATCTCGCTTGTCGTTGCGCAAACTTGGATATCCGTAGTAAAAGACTTGCTGAGCTTGGGATGCAAGGATGAATGGGTCATATTTCTGCAATCTTCGTCGATGGTTCACTTCAACCAAATTGTAGTCGTTATGAACCCTTTTGCCCATAGGAACTATCGGATCGAACCAATCACAACGAAACAATACGGTTCGTTTCATAGGCCAACCGGGATATTCAACTTCAACCACCTCTACTAACTTTCATAATAATCCTGCATATTTACTCCAACACTTTCTCCTTTCACACACACGTCCCAGTTCTGCGTGCCTCTTGAAGCTGCTAATCTCACATTCCTTATATCTTCAGCAAAATCAGGATGATTTTCATTGAAATGCTTCCAAGCCTTTGAATCTGATGGATGCCGCATTTCATCTCTTTAGATTCATGTTCGGCATGCCATCTCATATCAGCAGCTGTTGCCTCAGATCTGTATAATCTCTGCAGGCGTGGGGTAAGAGGAAAGTAATGCATCCTCTTGTAAGGCACACTTTTCCTCCTACTTGTACCGGCTCCTCCTTCGGTGTTTTTGTACCTCGATTGCCCACAAATCTTACACCATCTCAGCTCTGAGTCTTCACCCCAAAATATCATACAATTGTTCAAGCAATAATCGATCTTATTAACTGGGAGCCCAAGCCCACGCAACAACTTCTTTGTTTCGTAAAAACTGTCTGCCGCAACATTGTCATTTGGCAAAATTTCTTTGATTAACCCAGCTACAGAATTGAACGCCTTTTCTGATAATCAATGTTCTGGCTTAATATTCAACATTCGAGCAGCTGTAGACAACTGGAATGACCCTCACAACCAGGATACAATTCTTGATTTGCAGCACGCAACATATCATAAAATTGCTGTGCTTCTGGATTTGGTTCTTCCATAAATGTATTCTGATTGAATTCATTACCCGATGCATTCATCACCATTTGTTCATATGTGTTTAAATTCACAAATGGTTCATCTACGGGAATTGACTCTTGTTGGCCTATAAAAGCTGCTAGAATATCCTCTGGTTCACCATGACAGTACCAAACATAGTAATCAGGAACAAACCCCTTCTTACACAAATGCACCTTAACAGTTTCCACATCTCTGTAGGCTTTATTCTGACACCTGTGGAAGTTGCATGGGCACCTAATCCTAGGGCCATCCATCCAGTCAGGTTGGCTACATGCAAATGCGATAAATTCTTCCAATCCATTCAGAAAATCTGGATTAAGCAAGCCATCTTTTATCCTTGCATACATCCACGAGCGAGCCCCGCTCATTTTTGACCGACTTATACAAAGTCTGGTAAATCATTAAATGAAACCACAAAATAAAACTATATTAGTATTACTAAATATATAACTAAATATTTCTTGATCACAACTAAGGTTAATAACAATCATTTAAATCATTTATAAGTAAACAAATTTTTTTTAGGCAACTAAGGTCCCTACCATGCAAGCGCGAGCCACGGCTACGATCCTTGGCGTGCTAGCAAGGACCGATGCACAGGTTCATGGCTAATGGGAGGGCTTGAGTTTGGGTCGGGCCGCAAGGCGGTGCGTTTAATCATGAGACTTCACAAGCATTCAAATGTCTTAAATTAATTCTACCTTCACTCCATGTCTATAAGGTAAGGCCCTATCCCATTCAAGAATATTTTTTGTGATATGTTATTCTGCTATTAATTATCATCGATCGGTTACATTAAAATTTGGCAGCATTTCCCCATATGTTCTTCTAAATGTGTGGTATATAAGCCACACTAGGAGAACGTATACGCAAATACAAACCGAAATCTCACCCAACGATGATTAATAGCAGACTAACATATCGCAAGAAATATTTTCAAACTGTCCACCAGGACAATTTGAGAATTTGCAAGACTAAGGCTTACAAATTCTCAAACGGGTCTAAAGGTTATAGTGCTGTGATTATGTAAGTCCGAAGACAATCGAACTTATGCTTGTTATTCTTAACTTCTTGTGAATTATACATGTAATCACTAACTTTTTAAGATTATTGTGTCAAATACAAATGTTTGTGAAGACTAAAATGTAAATCTTTGAAACTACTAATTTGTTGCTGGAAATTAAATAATATTACAACAAGACTTTTTATTTAGCATTACATAATTTAATGCATCATTCAGTTTGCAGCAGAATATAAATAATCAAGACATAACAAATGTAAATAAGTACAAATGCACAAATATTATTGCATAAACATTCTGCTTAAATTAATTATTGCATAAATATTATGCAAATTAAATAATAATACAACAAGACTTTCTATCTAGCATTACAAATATTATTGCATATCAAGACATAACAATCAGTCTATCCAAACAGCTCCGTGACCCCCCCTAACTAAATTTTTTTTTTGGACTGCGGCTTGGCCACCGTGGCCGTGGCCGGAGAAGACAAAAGGGGGGGTCCTGTTACCAAAATTTTTTTTTCAATTTTTGACAGGGTGGCCAGGCCACATGCAGCCGTGGCCGGAGAAGACAAAATGGGGGGGCGGGGTTTCCCCCCCTTGTTACGAAATTTTTTTTTTGTGACAGTGGCCTGGCCACTGTGGCCAGGCCACTGCCGGCCACGGCAGCGGCCGTGGCCGGAGAAGACGGCCACGGCAGCGGCCGTGGCCGCCTTGTCCGGCCGCGGCCACGGCCGTGGCCGAACAAGAAAAAAAGGGTGGGGGGTTTCCCCCCCCCCCTGTTAAGAAATTTTGCCACTACGGTCGTGGCCGTGTTGTCCGGCCGTGGCCGAACAAGAAAAAAAGGGGGGGGGGGGGGGGGGGTTTCCCCCCCCCCCCCTGTTAAGAAATTTTTTTTTTTTTGTGACAGTGGCCTGGCCACCATGGCCAGGCCACTGCCGGCGGCACGGTAGTGGCCGTGGCCGCCTTGTCCGGCCGCGGCCACGGCCGTGGCCGGACAAGAAAGAACGGGGGGGGGGGGGGGGGTTTCCCCCCGCCCCTGTTAAGAATTTTTTTTTTTTTGTGATAGTGGCCTGGCCACCGTGGCCAGGCCACTGCCGGCCACGGCAGCGGCCGTGGCCGGAGAAGACGGCCACGGCAGTGGCCGCCTTGTCCGGCCGCGCCACGGCCATGGCCGAACAAGAAAAAAAGGGGGGGGGGCGGGGGGGTTTCCCCCCCCCTCCCCCTGTTAAGAATTTTTTTTTTTTGTGACAGTGGCCTGGCCACCGTGGCCAGGCCACTGCCGGCCACGGCACGGCCGGCCACGGCAGCGGCCGTGGCCGCCTTGTCCGGCCGCAGCCACGGCCGTGGCCGGACAAGAAAAAAAAGGGGGGGGGCGGGGGGGTTTCTCCCCTGTTAAAAATTTTTTTTTTTTGTGACAGTGGCCTGGCCACCGTGGCCAGGCCATTGCCGGCCACGGCAGCGGCCATGGCCGGAGAAGACGGCCACGGCAGCGGCCGTGGCCGCCTTGGCCGGCCGCGGCCACGGCCGTGGCTGGACAAGAAAAAAAAGGGGGGGGGGCGGGGGTTCCCCCCCCTGTTAAGAAATTTTTTTTTTTTGTGACAGTGGCCTGGCCACCGTGGCCAGGCCACTGCCAGCCACGGCAGCGGCCATGGCCGGAGAAGACGGCCACGGTCTTGGCCATGGCCGGAGGGAAATTATTAAAAAAAAAATTTTTTTTAGAGAGTGCGGGGGCTTATCTTGGTCGAGAGAGACGGCGGAGTCAGAGGAGAACGCCGGGGAGCCGGAGCACCAGAGGGGAGGCGCCGGAGCAGCGAGGTGGGAGCCAAAATTTTTATAGCACGGCGGCGGCTAGGTCAAGACGGGGAAGAAGAAGAAGAGAAGGTTGGCTTTATATAAGTTATTAGCGACGCAATAATTTGCGTCGCTATATGGTCGCAATATTTTTTTTAAAATTTATTATGTATTAGCGACGCATTAATGCGTCGTTAATCCATCGTTAATCTGGTTTTATTATAATTTTATGAAAATAGCGACTCAAATAATTGCGTCGCTAATGCATCGCTAACTTGGCGCCAATGTTCGGCGGGAAATTTATTTTTATTTTCTAGGAATTGCATCGCTAAGGCATCGCAATATTTTTTTAATATTTTTAATTGATTAAAATAATAACTTATTACAATAATTACGACGCAAGCAGTGCGTCGCAATAATTTTTAAATATTTATAAATGATAATATTTATAATTATTATAATATTTTTAATATTTTTAATTAGATATATGTATTTTAAAACATTGCGATGCAAATATGCGTGCAATATTTTTTTTCTTTTATTAATTAATACTGATAAAAATCATATTTACTTAAAATAATTGCGATGCATATATTTCGTTGCAATATTTATTTATTTTTTTTCTAAAAT
>UESW01002333.1:107946-159076 GCA_900491605.1 Calamus simplicifolius
GGTCCGATCGGCAATGATCCGACGTTTGCGATCGATCCAAGCCCTGATCCCGATCGGCCACGATCGATCCCGGACCATTGCGATCGGTCCAAGATTGCTGGCGATCCGATGGTTGCGATTGATCCAAGCACTGATCCCGATCGTCCACGACCGATATAGGACCGTGGCGATCGGACTGATCGGCATCGATCCGATGGTTGCCATCGCTCCAAGCCCTGATCCTGATCCGCCACGACC
Source organism: Calamus simplicifolius (assembly GCA_900491605.1). NCBI lineage: Eukaryota > Viridiplantae > Streptophyta > Magnoliopsida > Arecales > Arecaceae > Calamus > Calamus simplicifolius. The sequence goes on from UESW01002333.1 coordinate 108,184, forward strand.
GATCTCGGACCACGGCGATCAATCCGATCGGCGACGATCCGACGATTGCGATCGATCCAAGCCCTGATCCCGATCGGCCACGACCGATCCCGGACCGTTGCGATCGGTCCGAGATCGCTGACGAACTGACGGTTGTGATCGAACCAAGCCCTGATCCCGATCGGCCACGACTGATCTCGGTCCGTGGCGATCGGTCCGACGGCACGGTTCCGACGGTTGCGATCGATCCAAGCCCTGATCCCGATCGTCCATGACCGATCTCGGACCGTGGTGATCGCACCGATCGGTGTCGATCCGACGGTTGCCATCGATCGAAGCCCTGATCGATCTCAATCGGCGATCAACGATCTCGGACCGTCGCGATCGATCCGATAGGTGACAATCCGACGGTTGCGATCGATCCAAGTCGTGATCCCGATCGGCCACGATCGATCTCGGACCGTGGCGATCAATCCGATCGGCGACGATCCGACAGTTGCGATCATTCCAAGCCATGATCCCGATCGGCCACGACCTATCTCGGACTGTTGCAATCCGTCCGAGATCGGCGACGATCCGACGGTTGTGATCGATCCAAGCCGTGATCCCGATCGGCCACGATCGATCTCGGACCGTGGCGATCGGTCCGATCGGCAATGATCGACGTTTGCGATCGATCCAAGCCCTGATCCCGATCGGCCACGACCGATCCCGGACCATTGCGATCGGTCCAAGATCGCTGGCGATCCGACGGTTGCGATTGATCCATGCACTGATCCCGATCGTCCACGACCGATCTAGGACCGTGGCGATCGGACCGATCGGCATCGATCCGATGGTTTCCATCGCTTCAAGCCCTGATCCCGATCCGCCACGACCGATCTCGGACCACGGCGATCAATCCGATCAGCGACGATCCGACTATTGCGATCGATCCAAGCCCTGATCCCGATCGGCCACGACCGATCCCGGACCGTTGCGATCGGTCCGAGATCGCTGACGAACCGACGGTTGCGATCAAACCAAGCCCTGATCTCGATCGGCCATGACTGATCTCAGACCGTGGCAATCGGTCCGATCGGCACGGTTCCGACGGTTGCGATCGATCCAAGCCCTGATCCCGATCGTCCATGACCGATCTTGGACCGTGGCGATCGCACCGATCGGCGTCGATCCGACGGTTGCTATCGATCGAAGCCCTGATCGATCCCGATCGGCAATCAACGATCTCGGACCGTCGCGATCGATCCGATAGGCGACAATCCGACGGTTGTGATCGATCCAAGCCATGATCCCGATCGGCCATTACCGATCTCGGACCGTGGCGATCTGTCCGATCGGCGACGATCCGACGGTTTTGATCGATCCAAGCCCTCATCCCGATCGGCCATGATCGATTCCAGACCGATGCGATCGGTCCGAGATCGCTGACGATCCGACGGTTGCGATCGATCCAAGCCCTGATCCCGATCGGCCACGACCGATCTCGAACCATGGCGATCGGTCTGATCGGCGACGATCCGAGGGTTGCGATCGATCCAAGCCCTTATTTCGATCAGTCACGATCGATTTTGGACCGATCGCTATTTAACATAATTAATTTTTTTAAATACATTACGATGCAAAGGTTGCATCGTAATTTTTTAATATGATAATTATATTATATAAAAATTAATTATAATTATAATAATTACGACGCAACAAGTGCATCGCTATATTAAAACATAATTTTCCTAATTAATTTTTTAGTTTATTACGTCGCTAATGCGTCGCTATTTAACATAATTAATTTTTTAAAAACATTGCAACGCACTGTGTTACGTCGCAATTATTTTTTCTCATATTTATACTTTATAAAATTTAATTTTATTTAAAATAATTGTGACGCATTTATTGCATCGCTAAATTAAAAAATAATTTTTTTAATTTTCTGGTTTATTGCGTCGCTATTTAATATATTTAATTTTTTTAAAACATTGCGACGCACTGATTTGCATCGCAATATTTTTTTATAAATTTATATTTTATAAAATTTAATTTCATTTAAATTATTTGCAACGCAATTATTGCGTCGCTAAATTAAAAATAATTTTTTTAATTTTCTGGTTTATTGCGTCGTTAATGCGTCGCTATTTAACATATTTAATTCTTTTAAAAATATTGCGACACACTGTGTTGCATCGCAATATTTTTTTTCTAATTTTTATATTTTATAAGAAATTAATTTAAATATATTGCGATGCATTATTTGCGTCGCTAAATAAAAAATTAAATTTTTTTTATTTTTTGGTTAATTGAGTCGCTAATGCGTGCGTCGCTAAGGCCGTTGTAATTTTTTGTTGTCACAGAGGCATCGCAAAGTGGTCACAATTAACGACGCATAATTGCGTCGCTAATTTTGCGTCGCTATTTTAGTATTTTCTTGTAGTGATGGATCTAGTTTGATAATAGAGCTTGGTGTATTGAATTATTATTATTTTTTGTAGTTAATTGATTACTATAAACAATGTTGAATTGATTTTTTGCCTAGCTTTAAGTTTCTCGTCCGTCAGCAATACTGCCTCGATGCTCTTGATCTAATTAATTTGCTGTCAACGGCAATCGTATGGTTTTTGTTTAAAAAGGTAGTCTTTATCATCATCATCATCATCCATCGCTGCACGTTAAGACATGATAGGAGTTCTTGGGCAATGTCATGTGGTGAGCAAACCATGTGATGTTTATTTTCTTGCGGCTATATTGCCAAAGCTTTCATCCCAGTTCTTGATATCTAGCTCTTATGATTGGCAGGAAAGACAAATGAATCTTTTGTGATCATATTACCTTACAAGAAGAAAAAGAACTTGATGCGCAATAACCGATTGATGGGGCACTGGAAGTTTATTGATGTTCTATTCAAATGATGCATCTGGTCCTGAGAGTAGAGGTGGGGAGAAAAGCATAAAGCGCAGAAGATTGTCTTCATCTAAGCTTGGATATGATAGCCCAACATCTAGTGATGAAACTCTTTCAGCTCCTACATGTCTAGTGATACTTAACACGGAAGTGAGGAGTGCTTCAGTAGTTGCAGGTGGACATTACACACTAGCATTGTTCACTTCAGGCTACATCAGATGGGGAGCCAGTAAATGGTGTTCAAAGGACTGTTTCAGATGTATATTTTTCAAGTGTAGAGTCCCCAAGGCAGTCGAAGACATCTTAATAATTTGATGTCTAATGTACAAAACATTAGTATTGATGTATATAGATATATTTATCTTATTTTATGAAATGCATTTTTTATTCTTAAATTTAAATTTTCATCTATAAATTTCATTAGAAGGCATTAAATATATTATAATTTAAAAATAATTTTAAATTTATAAGAAAAAAAATTTGATGAAATTTTATTAGGTTAATGATGGATTAGTGATGGATTTCTGATAGAAATAATAGTGACGGATTAGTGACGAAAATATTAGTATTGATTAGTGATGGAACAATAACGAATGACTGATGGATTCTTTCGTCACTAATTCATCACTATTAGTGATGGACTAGTGACGAAAGTTTTAGTGACTAAATTTTCATCAATAATTCGTCACTAAATTGTGATGGAATAGTGATAAAATATTTGTGACGGAATAGTGACGGAATAATACGTGATGGATAGTCCGTCACTAATCTGTCACAATTTAGTGACGAAAAATATGTTTCGTCACAAATTTTTGATAGAATATTTCGTCATAAATCTGTCACAATTTAGTGACGGAAAATGTTTCGTCATAAATTTTTGACGAATATTTTGTCACAAATTCATCGCTATTATTTTGTGACGGACCTCTTTCCGTCACTAAATTTAGTGACGGCAAAAATGGTGGCGATAAGATTTTCGTCACTAATCCGTCACTAAACCCAGTTTGTGACGAAATAGTGATGAAAATTTTTGTCACTATTATACTATTTTCTTGTAGTGATTGATGGCTTCTTTTCCACTCCAAGCTTCAATTGGGGTTTGATTAATCACCGCTTTTGTTGGGCATTTATTCAACCAATAAACTGCAGTAGAAAGCATTTCATCCCAAAAAGACAAAGGTAGCCCCTTCTTATGAAGCATTATTTTGATATCTCCAAAAATGGTTCTATTCTTTCTTTCAGCTACTCCATTTTGTTGTGAAGTCTGTTCAAGCCAATATCTTTTAAAAAATTATTAAATTCATTTGAGTTATACTTACTACCTCTATCACTTCTTAACACTTTAATCAAATATCCACTTTGCCTCTCAACAAAATATAATTTATTTTTAAAAAAATACTACTGATTTGTGCCTCATAAAATATACGCATGTCATTCTAGAGAAGTCATAAATGAAGGTTAGGAAGTATTTGTTACTTTCATGAGATGGTGTTGATATAGGACCACATACATCAGTATGAACAAGCTTCAATGGTGTTCTATCTCTCCATGCCTTTCTTTTGAAAATGATTCTCGGTGTTGCTTCTCAAGAGCACAACTTCTACAAACTTCTTTAAATTCTTGTATAAATGGCAGCCCATAAATCATATTTTTCTGCTAAAGATTCTTAAAGCTTTGAAAATTTAAATATCCAAGTCTTCTATGCCATAACCATGAGTCACTAACCATATCCATCTTCAAAGCTACATCATTCTTGTAAGAGAAAGTGAGAGAAAAATTTCTATTTTTTGTCATCTTGATCTTTTCTACACCTTGATTTCTTTTATCAAAAATTTTGCAAGAGTTTTCTTCAAAGTGAACTAAGTATCTATGATCTACAAGTTGTCCAACATTTAGCAAGTTTTGCTCCACTTTTGGAACTAATAGGATATTGCGGATATATCTTGTATCCTTCTTTGTTTATACCTTTTTCTTTTGCTTGAACTAAGGCATCATTACCCATCTTTACTTGAGAATTGAAAGTTGAATCAATCTCTCTAAAAATTCTTTCATTGGTAGTCATATGATTACTACACCCACTATCAAGAAACCAAATATCATGCTTTCGCTCCAGAGCTGCTTGACAAGCATAGACCAAATTAGCTTCATCTTTTTTTCTTTCAATGAAATTTGCTTGCCGATTTTTCTTTAAGTAATAATCTTTTTGGACATGAACAAACTTTTTACAATTGTGACATTGAGGCTTTCCTTGAAACCAATAATCTTTCTCTACATGGCTTCTTCTTTAACAGATTCTACATTTTTGTTGAGTTAACTCCTCATTGATTTGCCTTATAAAGTTGCTTCTTCCTTTTTCTCTTGAATTGCTTTTACTTATTCCTCTTGTATGTCTTCTATCTCTTGATGATTCTTCCTGGAGTCTTTGTCATATGGTCTAAAATTAACATTAAGCTTAGATTGAAAAGCACTCTCATTGATTTTTCAGAACACATATTCAACCTTTACTCAAATGCTTTAATTGATCCCATCAACTCTTCAACACTCAAAGATTTAAGATCTTTAGTTTCTTCAATAAAAGCAAAATAGGGTCATATTTTTTATGCAGGCTAATAATAATTTTTTTAATAATTCTTGATTAAAAATAGTATCCCAATATATCTTTATTTGATTCACAACCTTCATGACTCTAGTGAAACAATCCTTCAACAACTCCATTTCTTTTATTTTTAAAATTTTAAAATCTCTTCGCAAAGTTTGAAGCTTTACTATTTTTACCTTGTAAGTGACTCTATACACTTTTTGAAGAATATCCCAAGCCTCTTGTGCTCTTATTGTATTGATAATTCTTGAAAAAATTATATCAACAACTCCTTATTGAATCAAAGTTAGAGCCTTTGCATCTTTCTTCCTTTGAACCTTCAATTATTATTTTTGGGCATTACTCAAAGCAATCGTATCCTCCTATTCATCATACTCATCTTCCACATACTCCTAAAGATCATATAATAAAAAACTATTTTCATCTTCACAAATTAAAAATTATAGTTTTTGTAAGCTCAGGTATGGCACATCCAAAGTCCAGGTGAGTCTCACAGGTTTGAGAGCTTAGGCTACATAAGTTCTAAGGTTCCTAAGTATTTGGGTCGGCTTATGACCCAAGAATAGAGAGCAAGTGAGTCATGGGTGTACATGGGCTCGAATTTGAGTGCTTTCATACATGGCTTAGAAGAGAGTTTTTTGATAGAATATTTAATAACCTAATTATAGGTTATGGGACTGGATCCATGTAATTGGGCTTAGGTTTTCTGAATAGGCTTTTATATTTATGGAGTTTATCAGGGGGTTGGTTATGTGCTGATGCAGAGAAGTTTTATCATCCAAGATGGATGATTATTTAAGGTTCTTTCTGGATGTAAATGATTATTTAAGGCTCTTTCTGGATGTAATCGGATAGAAATAAAGGTATTCTCTTTTTTCTTTCATATCCATCTATTTTTCTTCTCTATTTTTTTCATCTATCTTTCCTCATGCGTCTGATATCGATGGAACTTATGCGTCTGATATCGATGGAAGCTGCGCAACAAGTGGTATCAGAGCGACGGAAAGGCGCTTGGAAAGAGAAAGAAGAAAAAAAATCAGATTCTAAATTCATTTTTAAAAAATAAAAAAAATCTTGCAGACAGGAATGAAGAACGTGGGAGGCTTTGGTTGAGCTCCAAGCCATGGGGAACGCACGGTTTCGTAAAAGAGCCATGGGAACGGATGGCTTTTGAGAACGTATCATACGTGAAGTCGTGGGAGTTATCATCGCGTGGGAAGAAAGAAGAATCGGATGATTCGATGATTTCTCTCAGGTTCGTTGATTTCTTTCAAGTGCGTGGCCACGTGGGGAATTTCTTTCAAGGAGGAAGAGCGTCGTGGCTTTGCACGTAATTGGGATCTTGGATGCTGACGTGATTGTGGAGCGAACCTGGGATCTTTTGGTTCATGGAGAGAGCTCGGCTTACGGCACACGTGAAGAAAGCGTTCCAAGGGGCTTCACGTGAAGATCCCAGGTGTCTTGGATTAAGGAACCATGCATTGGGAAGGAAGCGGTCAACGGGAGGAGGTGGTGCTCTTGGTCAAAACGTGAAGAAATATATCCACGTGAGTGAACGGTGGTTGGATCGGAAGGAGAATTCTCACGGTAAGAAAAAAAAAAATTCTTGAAATAAAGGGGCTGCAGAGACTTTCTTCCCTCACATTAATTCTATCACAGGAAAGTTTTGAAAGAATATTAATTTCACAAAGAAAAAAAAATTCTCATAAATAAATAAAAGGAGGCTATGAGACAACTAACGGTAATTTGATTGGTTGCAATAAGCAAGAAAAGGTCATGCATCTTATTCAAGAAGAGATTGCAAGAGGAGATTTCAACTAGAATTTTGTCTTTAGATATTTTTTCTTAATTCATCTATATGATTGCTGTTTGTGGCATGATCAACCATGAGTAGTGGAAGCAAATTGAGTTTAAAAAATTTAATGAAACAAATAGTTTTTCCATGTGAAATATGAGGGTTGAAAATTTACTAATACAGAATTTTCTTGATGTTGCTTTGGAATCAAAACCTAAGGAGAAGGAAATTTGTTGTCTCTTGAGAAGAGAGCATGTGGAGCGATCACAGGGTGTCTTGTTGATTCGGCTTTGTACAGTGTCTTAGATGAGAAAAAAACCGAAGGATTTTTGGGCCAAGTTGCATTCACTACAAGAAAATACTGAAATAGCGACGCAAATTTAGCGACGCAATACTGCGTCGCTAAATTGCGACCACTTTGCGACGCATCCGCGATAACAAATCATTGCGACGTAATTAGCGACGCATTAGCGACCCAATAAACCAGAAAATAAAAAAAGTAATTTTTTATTTAGCAACGCAAGAAATGCGATGCAATTTTTTTAAATTAAGTTTTTATAAAATATAAATATGAGAAAAAAATATTGCGACATAACTCAGTGCGTTGCAATGTTTTTAAAAAAATTAATTATGTTAAATAGCGACGCATTAGCAACGCAATAAACCAAAAAATTAGAAAAATTATTTTTATTTAGCGACGCACTAATTGCATCGCAAATATTTTAAGTAAAATTAATTTTTATAAAATATAAATATGAGAAAAAAATATTACGATGCAACATTGTGCATCGCAATGTTTTTTTAAAAAATTAATTATTTGAAATAGCGACTCATTAGTGACGCAATAAATCAGAAAATTAGAAAAATTATTTTTAAATTAGCAACGCATTAATTGCATCGTAATTATTTTAAATAAAATTAATTTTAATAAAGTATAAATATGAGAAAAAATAATTGCGATGCAACTCGTGCGTTGCAATTTGTTAAAAAATTTTAATTATATTAAATAGCGATGCATTAGCGATGCAATAAATCAAAAATTAGAAAAATTATTTTTAATTTAGCGATGCACTAATTGCATTGCAATTATTTTAAATAAAATTAATTTTTATAAAATATAATTATGAGAAAAAATATTGCGACGTAACTCAGTGTGTCGCAATATTTTTAAAAAAATTAATTATGTTAAATAGCGATGCATTAGCGACACAATAAATAAGAAAATTATGAAAATTATGTTTTAATTTAGCGATGCACTAGTTGCATTGCAATTATTTTAAATAAAATTAATTTTTATATAATATAATTATCAAATTAAAAAATTGCGATGCAAACCTGTGCGTCGCAATGTTTTTTAAAAAATTAATTATGTTAAATAGCGATGCAAAAAATAGAAAATTAATAAAAATAATTTTTTATTTAGCGACGCAAGTGCTCCATCGCAATATTTTTTTAAAAATATTTTATAAAAATATTAAAAAATTATGAAATAAAAATATTGCGACGCCGAATGGATCGATCGCAATGGTCCGAGATCGATCGTCGTCGACCGGGATCGATCATGGCTTTGATCGATCTCAACCGTCGGATCATTGGCGATCGGACCGATCGCAACGGTCCGATATCGGTCGTGGCCGATCAGGATCATGGCTTCGATCAATCTCAACCGCCGGGTTGTTGCCGATCGGATCGATAGCAATGGTTCGAGATCGATCGTCGCCGACCGGGATCAATCATGGCTTCGATCGAAAGCAACCGTCAGATCGTCGCCGATCGGACCGATCGCAACGGTCTGAGATCGGTCGTGGCCAATCGGATCGATCAGGGCTTGGATCGATCGCAACCGTTGGATCGTTGGCGATCGGATCGATCGCAACGGTTCGATATCGGTCGTGGCCGATCAGGATCATGGCTTCGATCGATCGCAACCGTCAGATCGTCGGCGATCAGACCGTTCACCACGGTCCGAGATCGGTCATGGCCGATCGGGATCAGGGCTTGGATCGATCACAACCGTCGGATCGTCGGCGATCTCGGACCGATCGCAACGGTCCGGGATCGGTCGATGCAACGGTCCAGGATCACGGCTTGGATCGATCGCAACCGTCAGATCGTCGCTGATCGGACCGATCGCCGCGGTTCGAGATCGGTCGTGGCCGATCGGGATCAGGGCTTGGATCGATCGCAATCGTTGGATCGTCGCCGATCGGACTGATCGCCACGGTCCGAGAACGGTAGTGGCCGATCGGGATCACGGTTTGGATTGATCGCAACCGTCGGATCTTCGCCGATCGGACCGATCGCCACGGTCCAAGAATGGTAGTGGCCGATCGGATCACAGCTTAGATCGATCGCAACCATCAGATCGTCGCCGATCGAACCGATCGCCACGGTCCGAGATCGGCTATGGCCGATCGGGATCAGGGCTTGGATCGATTGCAACCATCAGATCGTCGCCGATCGGACCAATCGCCATGGTCGAGAACGGTCGTGGCCGATCGGGATCAGGGCTTGGATTGATCACAACAGTCGGATCGTCGCTGATCGGACCAATCGCCACAATCCGAGAACGGTCGTGGCCGATCGGGATCATGGCTTGTATCGATCGCAACCGTTGGATCGTTGTCATCGGACCGATCGCCATAGTCCGAGATCGATCGTGGCCGATCGGGATCAGGGCTTGGATCGATCGCAACCGTCGGATCGTCGCTAATCGGACCGATCTCCAGTCCAAGAACGGTCGTGGCCGATCAGGATCAGCTTGGATCGATCGCAACCGTCGGATCGTCGCCGATCAGATCGATCGCCACAGTCCGAGAACGGTCGTGGCCGATCGGGATCACAGCTTGGATCGATCGCAACCGTCGGATCATCGCCGATCGAACCGATCGCCACGGTCTGAGATCGGTCGTGGCCGATCGGGATAAGGGCTTGGATCGATCGCAACCGTTGAATCATCGACGATCTCGGACCGATCGTAACGGTTTGGGATCGGTCATGGCCGATCGGGATCATGGCTTGGATCGATCGCAACCGTCGGATCGTCGCCGATCGGACCGATCGCTATGGTTCGAGATCGGTCGTGGCCGATCGGGATCACGGCTTGGATCAATCGCAACCGTCAGATTGTCGACGATCGGACCGATCTCCACGGTCCAATAACGGTCGTGGCCGATCGGGATCAGGGCTTGGATCGATCGCAATCGTCGGATCGTCGCCGATCGACCGATCTCCACGGTCCAAGAACGGTCGTGGCCGATCTGGTTCACGGCTTGGATCGATCGCAACCGTCGGATCATCGCCGATCGGACCGATCGGCACGGTCCAAGAACAGTAGTGGCCGATCGGGATCACGGCTTGAATCGATCACAACCATCGGATCATCGCCGATCGGACTGATCGCCACGGTCCGAGAATGGTAGTGGCCGATCGGGATCACGGCTTGGATTGATCGCAACCGTCGGATCATCGCCGATCGAACCGATTGCCACGGTCCGAGATCGGTCGTGGCCGATCGGGATCAGGACTTGGATCGATCGCAACCATCGGATCGTTGCCGATCGGACCGATCACCACGGTCCGAGAACGGTAGTGGCCGATCGGGATCACGACTTGGATCGATTGCAACCGTCGGATCGTCGCCGATCGGACGGATCGCCATGGTCCAAAAACGGTCGTGGCCGATCGGGATCACTGCTTGGATCGATCGCAACCGTCGGATCATCGCCAATCGGACTGATCGCCATGGTCTAACATCGGTCGTGGCCGATCAGGATTAGGGCTTGGATCGATTGCAACCGTCAGATCGTCGGCGTTCTCGGACCGATCGCAATGATACGGGATCGATCATGGCCGATCGGGATCACGGCTTGGATCGATCGCAATCGTCGGATCATCGGCGATCGGACCGATCGCCACGGTCCGAGAATGATCGTGGCCGATCAAGATCATGGCTTGGATCAATCGCAACCATTGGATCATCGCCGATCGGACCGATCGCCACGGTCCGAGATCAGTCGTGGCCGATCGGAATCAGGGCTTGGATCAATCGCAACTGTTGGATCGTCGCCGATCGGACCGATCGCCACGATCCAAATCGGTCATGGCCGATCGGGATCAGGGCTTAGATCGATCGCAACCATCGGATTGTCGGCGATCTCGACCGATCGCAACGATCCGGGATCGGTCGTGGCCGATCAGGATCATGGCTTGGATTGATCGCAACCGTCGGATCGTTGCCGATCGGACCGATCGCCACGGTCCGAGAACGGTAGTGGCGATCGGGATCATGGATTGGATCTATCGCAACCATCGGACCATCGCCGATCGGACTGATCGCCACGGTCCGAGTACGATCGTGGCCGATCGGGATCACGGCTTGGATCGATCGTAACCATCGGATCATCGCCGATCGGACCGATCGCCACTGTCCAAGATTGGTCGTGGCCGATCGGGATCAGGGCTTGGATCGATCGCAACCATCGGATTGTCGGTGATCTCGGACCGATCGCAAAGGTACGGGATCGGTCATGGCCGATCGAGATCACGGCTTGGATCGATCGCAACCATCGGATCGTCGCCGATCGGACCGATCGCCGCAGTCCGAGATCGGTCGTGGCCAATCGGGATTAGGGCTTAGATCGATCGCAACCGTCGGATCGTCGCCGATCGGACCGATCGCCGTGGTCCAAGAACGGTAGTGGCCGATCGGGATCATGGCTTGGATTGATCGCAACCATCGGATCATCGCCGATCGGACTGATCGCCACGGTCCAAGTACGGTCGTGCCGATCGGGATCATGTCTTGGATCGATCCCAACCGTCGGATCATCACCGATCGGATCGATCGCCACTGTCCAAGATCGGTCGTGGCCGATCGGGATCATGGCTTGGATCGATCGCAACCGTCGGATCGTCGGCGATCTCGGACCGATCGCAAAGGTACGGGATCGGTCGTGGCCGATCGGGATCACGGTTTGGATCGATCGCAACCGTCGGATCATCGACATCTCGGACCGATCGCCACGATCTGAGATCGGTCGACGCAACGGTCCGAGATCACGGTTTGGATCGATCGCAACCGTCGGATCGTCGCCGATCAGTTCGATCGCCACGGTCCGAGATCGATCGATGCAATTTCCTAGAAAATAAAAATTATTTTCTTAAATAAAATAATTTTTAATATTGCGATGCATGTATTGTGTTGCAATATTTTTTAGAAAAATAAATGTAATTAAAAAATTTTAAAAAAAATATTGCGACACAATATTTGCGTCGCAATTATTTTCAAAAAATATAATATTTTTGGTTATTATTATTTAAAAAATATTGCGACGCATTAGCGATGCAGTTTCTAGAAAATAAAAATTATTTTCCCAGAGAAAATAATTTTTAATATTGCGACGCATGTATTGCGTCGCAATGTTTTTTAGAAAAATAAATGTAATTAAAAAATTTAAAAAAAATATTGCGACGCAATATATGCGCCGCAATTATTTTCAGAAAATATAATTTTTTCAGTTTTTATTACTAAAAAAATATTACGACGCATTAGCGATGCAGTTTCCTAGAAAATAAAAATTATTTTTCAGATAAAATAATTTTTAATATTGCGACACATGTATTGCGTTGTAATGTTTTTTAGAAAAATAAATGTAATTAAAAAATTTAAAAAAAAACATTGCGACGCAATACATGCGTTGCAATTATTTTAGAAAATATAATTTTTTCAGTTATTATTATTAAAAAAATATTGCAACGCATTAGCAACGCAGTTTCTTAGAAAATAAAAATAATTTTTTTAGAGAAAACAATTTTTAATATTGCGACGCATGTATTGCGTCGCAATGTTTTTTGAAAAATAAATTAAATAAAAAATTAAAAAAAAACATTGCGACGCAATATATGCATCGCAATTATTTTTAGAAAATATAATTTTTTTAGTTATAATTATTTAAAAAATATTACCATGCATTAGCGACGCAGTTTCCTAGAAAATAAAAATAATTTTCTCGCCATACATTGGCGTCAATTTAGCAACTCATTAGGGACGCAATTAGTTGCATCGCTAAGTTTTTCATAAATAATAAAAATATCAAATTAGCGATGGATTAGCGATGCATTGTTGCGTCACTAATCCATAATAAATTTTAAAAAAAATTAGCAAGTGATTAGCGACGCATGTATTGCGTCGCTAATCACTACTATATAAAGCTTGGTCGGGCCGGCCCCTCGCTTCTCTTCTTTTTCCTCTTCTTACCCTACCCGCCACCGTCCGTCAGCTCCTCCGGCTCCCCCTATCCTCTCCCCCGGCGGAAGCTCCCCCCACTCCGACAGCATTCCCTCTCAACCGAGGTAAGCCCCCCCTCTTCCTCATTTTTTTTAAAATAGGTTCCGGCCACGGCCACAGCCATGGCCATCTTCTGCGGCCACGGCCACTACCGTGGCCGGCAGTGGCCTGGCCATGGTGGCCAGGCCACCAAAAAAAAAATTCACAGGTTGGGGGGGGGGGGTTTCCCCACCCCCACTTCGTCTTCTCCAGCCACGGCCGCTGCCATGGCCAGCAGTGGCCTAGCCACGGTGGCCAGGCCACCAAAAAAAAATTTAAAGTTTGGGGGGGGTTTTCCCCACCCCCCCTCGTCTTCTCCGGCCACGGCCGCTACCGTGGCCGGCAGTGGCCTGGCCACGGTGGCCAGGCCACCAAAAAAAAAATTACAATTTGGGGGGGGGGGGGGGTTTCCCCACCCCCCTTCGTCTTCTCCGGCCACGGCCACGGCCGTGGCCGTCATCTCCGGCCACGGCCGCTGCCATGGCCGTCTCCGACCACGGCCACTACCGTGGCCGACCGTGGCCTGGCCACGATGGCCAAGCCACCAAAAAAAAAATTTACAGTTTGGGAGGGGGTTTCCCCACCCCCCCTTCATCTTCTTCGGCCACGGCCGCTGCCATGGCCGGCCATAGCCTGGCCATGGTGGCCAGGCCACCAAAAAAAAAATTTAAAGTTTGGGGGGGGGGGTTTCCCCACCCCCCCTTGTCTTCGTCGGCCACGGTGGCCAGGCCACCGAAAAAAAAATAATTATGGAGGGTTTTCCCCACCCGCCCCCCCCCGTTCGTCTTCTCCGGCTACGGCCGCTGTCGTGGCCGGCCGTGGCCTGGCCACGATGGCCAGGCCACAAAAAAAAAAGTAGACCTAGGAGGGTTTTTCCCACCCTCGGCCCCTTAAATTAAAAAAATTAATACTCATAAAAAAATTAACAAAAACATTTATATTCTATCATATTTTATTATTTAAAAATATTTTTAAATAATTTGATGAAAAATATTAAAAATTATAAATATATTTTTAAAACATGGGCAACTTAATTTTTTTAAAAAAAGTAACAGCTAGGGGGGTTTTCCCTACTCCCGACCCCTTCAAAAAAAAATTTTTTAACACTCCTGAAAAAAAATTAACACAAAAAATTTAGATTAGATTATATTTTATTATTTTTAAAAGTATTTTTAAATAATTTGATGATAATATTAAAAATATAAATATATTTTAAAATATGGGCAACTTAATTTTTTTTAAAAAAAGTAACAGCTATGGAGGTTTTTTCCACCCCCGGCCCCTTTAATTAAAAAAAATTAACACACATGAAAAAAAATTAACACAAAAAAAATATATTCTATCATATTTTATTGTTTTAAAAATATTTTCAAATATTTTGATGACAAATATTAAAAATATAAATATATTTTTAAAACATGGGCAACTTAATTTTTTTTAAAAATGTTACTACTAATCTAATTTTTTATTAGATTAGTTATAAATTAATTAATTTATGTCATTAGTTAACCGTAACTCTTAGATTAGCTAATTTCAAAATTGCAGTCATAGCTTTTCATTTCTTTATAGCTGTTTATACAATAATATTTGTGCATTTGTAGTTATTTACAATTGTTATGTCTTGATTATTTATATTCTGTTTCAAAATGAATGATGCATTAAATTATGTAATGCTAGATAGAAATTCTTGTTGTATTTTTATTTAATTTTTAGCAACAAATTAGTAGTTTCAATGATTTATAGTTTAGTCTTCACAAACATTTATATTCGACATAATAATCTTAAGAAGTCATTGACTATATATATAGAACACTATTCCTATATATGTATAATTGACAAGAAGTTCAGAATAACAAGCATAAGTTCGATTGTCTTTGGATTTCCATATTATTAATCACAGCACTATAACCTTTAAACCCATTTGAGAATTTGTAAGACTTAGTCTTGCAAATTCTCAAATTGTCTTGGTGGACAGTTTGAGAATATTTTTTGCGATATGTTAGTCTGCTATTAATCATCGTTGGTTGAGATTGCGGTTTGTATTTGCTCATACGTTCTCCTAGTGTGGCATATATGCCACACATTTAGGAGAACATATTGAGAAATGCTGCTGAAATTTCAACGTAACCGATCGATGATAATTAATAGCAGAATAACATATCATAAAAAATATTCTTGAATGGGATAAGGCCTTACCTTTTAGACATGGAGTGAAGGTGGAATTAAATTAGGACACTTGAATGCTTGTGAAGTCTCATGATTGAACGGACCGCCTTGCGGGCTGACCCGAACTCAAGCCCTAGCATTAGCCTGGCATGAACCTGTGCCTCGGTCCTTGCTAGCACGCCAAGGATCGTAGCCGTGGCCCGGCCTTGCAGGGTAGGGACCTTAGTTGTCTTTAAAAAAATTGGTTTAGTTATAAATGATTTAAATGGTTGTTATTAACCTTAGTTGTGTAAACGAAATAATTTAGTTATATATTTAGTAATGCTAATATAGTTTTATAATGTGGTTTCTGTTAATGGTTTACCAGAAATTGTATAAGTCGGTAAAAAATGAGCAGGGCTCGCTCGTAGATGTATGCAAAGATAAAAGATGGCTTGCTTAATCCAGATTTTCTGAATGGATTGGAAGAATTTATCGCATTTGCATGTAGCCAACCTGAATGGATGGATGGGCCTAGGATTAGGTGCCCAAGCAACTATCACAGGTGTCAGAATAAAGCCTACAGAGATGTTGAAACTGTTAAGGTGCATCTGTGTAAAAAGGGGTTTGTTCCTTATTACGATGTTTGGTACTATCATGGTGAACCAGAGGAAATTCTAGCAGTTGTTACAAGCCAACAAGTGTCAATTCCCGTTGATGAACCATTTGTGAATTTAAACACATACGAAGAAATGGTGATGAATGCATCGGGTAATGAATTCAATCAGAATACATTTATGGAAGAACCAAATCCAGATGCACAGCAATTTTATGATATGTTGTGTGCTGCTAATCAAGAATTGTATCCTGGTTGTAAGGGTCATTCCCAGTTGTCTACGGCTGCTCGGTTGTTGAATATTAAGGTAGAACATCAATTATCAGAAAAGACATTTAATTCTATAGCTGGGTTAATCAAGGAAATTTTGCCAAATGATAATGTTGTAGCAGACAGTTTTTACTCAACGAAGAAGTTTTTGCGTGGGCTTGGGCTCCCGGTTAATAAGATTGATTGTTGCTTGAACAATTATATAATATATTGGGGTGAAGACTCGGAGCTGAGATGGTATAAGATTTGTGGGCAATCGAGGTACAAAAACGGTGAAGGGAGAGCTAGTACAAGTAGGAGGAAAAGTGTTCCTTACAAGAGCATGCATTATTTTCCTCTTACTCCATGCCTGCAGAGATTATACAGATCTGAGGTTACAGCTGCTAATATAAGATGGCATGCCGAACATGAATCTAAAGAGGATGAAATGCGGCATCCATCAGATTTAAAAGCTTGGAAGCATTCCAATGAAAATCATCCTGATTTTGCTGAAGATATAAGGAATGTGAGATTAGGTCTTTGTACCGATGGCTTCCAACCATTCGGTCAAGCGGGGCAATAGTATTCATGTTGGCCTATGATACTGACTATATATAACCTTCCTCCATGGAAGTGCATGAAAGACACTGCAATGTTTTTGACAGTTTTGGTTCCAGGACCATCAAATCCAAAGGAAAAGATTGATGTCTTCCTGCAATCGTTGGTGGCCGAATTAAAATTTTGTGGGAAACAGGAGTCGTAGCCTACAACATTTCTATGAAACAAAATTTCATCATGAGAGTTGCTTTGATGTGGACAATAAGTGACTTCCCAGTATATGCAATGTTGTCTGGTTGGAGCACTGCTGGACGTCTGGCATGCCCTCATTGCATGTATGATTCGGATGCATTTACATTGCACAAGAGTGGTAAGCAGTCATGGTTTGTTAATCATAGGAAGTTCTTGCCCCCAAATCATCCTTACAAGCGTAACTTGATCGCCTTCTGGAAGAACAAAGTAGTTACAAAATTCGCCGAACCGGTTAGGTCCGGCATGAATATATTTGATACTATATAGCATTTGGGGTTGAGGTATGCTTGGGAACCAGATGCAGATAGAATAAATGGCCGTATATGTAAAGAACATAACTGAAAGAAGCAGAGTATATTTTGGGATTTGCCTTATTGGAGCACAAATCTCATCCGGCACAACTTGGATGTTATGCATATCGAGAAAATTTTTTTGATAACATATTTAACACGGTGCTAAACATTCCGAGAAAAACAAAAGACACTGCAAAGTCAAGAGAAGAACTTAATCAGTATTGCAGAAAAGGTGATTTGAGGAGGAGTACCGACAGGACCTATCCTAAAGCCTGTTACACTCTTGATAGAAATTCACGAGAAGTTTTATGTAACTGGCTTAGAGGGTTAAAATTTCCAGATGGTTATGCCTCAAATATCGGTAGGTGTGTGGACATGCATAAGCTCAAGTTGTTCGGTATGAAGAGTCATGACTGCCATGTTTTCATGCAACAGTTATTTCCTATAGCTTTTCGTGAGTTGCTTCCGCAACATGTCTGGAAGGCATTGACAGAGCTCAACTTGTTCTTCAAGGAGTTGTCTGCCACAGTCATTACTTCTGCATCCATGGCAAGGCTTGAGAAGGAAATTCTAATTATTTTATGCAAGTTGGAGCGAATATTTCCTCCCAGTTTTTTTGACTCAATGGAGCATTTACCGGTTCACTTGCCATACGAAGCAAGCATAGCTGGTCCCGTGCAGTATCGCTAGATGTATCCTTTCGAGAGGTAAATATATACATCATTAAGACATATTGACATTTCAAATATTATTTCATTGCAAGAAAATTGGTTAATTTTTTGTCTCAACTTTACATATAGGTACTTTAAGAAGTTAAAAAATAATGTACGTAATAAGGCAAGGGTTGAAGGTTCTATATGCAATGCATACTTGGTCGAAGAAGTTTCAGCTTTTGCCTCGTATTACTTTGAGGGTCACGTCCACATGAGGAGCCGAAATCTTGGTCGTAATGATGATGTATGTGTGGACGAAGGAGAACCTAATGATGGTAGAATATCAATTTTTAAAGGTATCGGCCGTTCATTTGGGAGGCAGAAGTCAAGAAATCTTAGCGATATGGAGTATAATGCAGCACATTATTATATCCTAATGAACTGTAGAGAAGTCGATCCAAATATTGAGTAAGTGTATACTTCAATGCTTAATTGGAACTTCTAATTTAAATTACAATATACCATAATTTTTAATTGCTAACATTAGTTTTAATCCTTATCATCCCATAAGGATGTATTGTGATAGACAACGACAGATGAATCCCGACATCAGTCAAGTTGCAATTGGACATAAGTTAGAAATGGAGTTCGCTTACTGGTTTTATGAATTTGTGAGTAGTATCACTCAATCAATTTCAATAATGGCTTTTATTTTTTGAATTGGTTGTGAATAGCTTATTAATTTATAGGTAAACGGTCCATGGTCCCCAACCGACAATATTTCATTAATTGTCTATCGCAATGGCCATTGAAGACCGTAACAATCTCTACTGGCTATTTTGTTAATGGGTACAAATTTCAGATTGAATGATTAGCAACTTCAAGAGGCACGTGGAACTGGGGCGTGTGTGTTAAAGGAGAAAGTGTTGAAGAAAATATGCAGGATTATTACGAAAAGTTAGTAGAGGTGGTTGAAGTTGAATATCCCGGTTGGCCTATGAAACGAACAGTATTGTTTCATTGCAATTGGTTCGATCCGACAGTTCCCGTAGGCAAAAGGGTTCATAATGACTACAATTTGGCTGAAGTGAACCATCGATGAAGATTGTAGAAATATGACCCATTCATCATTGCATCCCAAGCTCAGCAAGTGATTTATTGCGGATATCCAAGTTTGCGCAATGACAAGCGAGATTGGTGGGCTGTTTCTAAAATCGTCCCACGTTCAACAATCTTATTGGAGGAGAGTTCATCAAGTCAATCAGCCGAGTGCCCTGCATTTCAAGAGGATGAAATGGAAATGCATGCAATTGAGGATGACACAAGGGCTCCTGAAACATCACTTAGAGATCCAAATGGTGATGTCCAAGAAATTGCAGATGCAAATGTTCGGTTTCCTTCCGATGATAATGAAACTGAATCGCAGTCCGATACGGCATCGGATGTTGAACCAATATTTTACGAAACAAATGACACCGATTAAACATAGAGGTTTTTTTAAATTCAACTTTATTTTATAAGTGTTAAATTTTTACATAGTCAATCTTTAATCATAATTTAATTGCATGAATCTTTAGTATTTTAGTATGACGGGCAGAGGTAGATCTACCGACGACATACGGAGTGAGCAGGGACGTAGCCCTGCTGCATCAGATCACATAAGCTTTGGAGATTGAGAGTTCGGATCTCCACACATCGCACAGCCTTCGATCTCTCCAGCAGCAGTGATCCTGCATTGGTATTACCATCCAGCCGATCGGCACATACCTTCGAGAGTTCTTCCACCATCGGTCGCACCGTACTTCGACTTGATGCTCATGGGCTGTAAGTATATACTAATTAAAAATATATGTTTATGTTTTTAAGTCAATTACTTATAAACATGCATTTTTTTAACAGATTTATTGAGCAGCATCATGTATCCAGCCATATCAGCGCCGTATTTCAGAGGCGTGCAGATCCCAGTGGCTACGATTGGCGCCACGTATCTCCAGCCACGAGGGAGTTTTATTTTCTGAGTTTCAGGTAAACTTATTAAATATATTTTATCACTGATATAAAATTTCTTAATCTTAATAAATTATGAAACTAACTATTTATTTTAATGCAGAAAAGTTTACGTGGGACCCTGCCAGCCATGACGCCATTAGGGCAGCATGGGAGGCTCTTACGGGATGCCGATACTCTGACATGCTTCATCATTGGAGGTCATCGGGTCAGCATCCTGCGCATGTGCCAGAGGGTATTTGGCACGAGTGACAGCAGGCCTGGCAGTCCGATGGCTAGCGCAGGAGGTCCGCATCAGCCAGCACGAACCGCCGATCCGAGAAGGGCGATCCTGGCACGGGTCTCTCCCGCCATACTTCGGGCTTCATTTCGATTCAGAAGCACAGACGCCGTATGGTAAGAAAACATCAATAATTTAATTACTAATTTAGTTATTTATAAATATTTGTATTAATATCAATTTTTTTATTGTTATAGTCTGAGTAGGAGGGCGGAGATCTTGGTGAGTTTCATCTATTCAGGGCAACACACACCAGAAGGGACGGTTCCTGGGTCAATACGCGATCACGGGAGGTTGCGGTAAGAAATTAGCTTTATGTAGTATCTGTTTAATTTCTAAAATTTTATTTTGAGAAATTTATTAATTCATTTATTGTTGATTTTATAATTCAAAGACACGAGTCGAGGAGCTTCGCTCCTAGGCATCGCAGGTCGACTCTACTGATGGGGAGATGCCCATCGAACTCTCAGTAGAAGAGAGTCGGCGTGTGTTTTTGGAGGCTGTTGGTGCCCAGCCACGAGACCGCAGGGTCTATGGTCTGGGCACTAGAGCTTCTGCATATTTTCCCCATCAGGCCTCCAGCTCGCGATATTCTGGTGATATTCCTACCGAGCGTTTAGACGACATTCGGAGATCTATTGCAGAGGAGGTTCGGCAGGACGTTCGTCAGGAGGTTCGGCAGGAGGTTGAGCATGAGTTCGAGTAGCGTATGCGAGGCCGGGATCAGGAGCTTGCAGATGTGCGAGATCAGATGCGTCATTTGCAGGATATGGTTAGCCGCTTGTCGCAGGGTCTTCAGCTTCCACGTGATCACTCAGATTCTTGATGTATTTTTTTTTTCTTTTTATATGTTGTACATGAAAACTTCAAAATTTTAATATATTAATTATTTTTAGAAATTGAATGATTATTGTTTGGATCAATATGAGTGAAGAATGTTTCGATCAATATTTAAATGTAACAAAATTGTATTAACCGTTTTAATTTTTAATATTTTATTTTAAAAAAAAATTAATTAGCGACGCATTAGCGATTAAAATTGCATCGCTAATATTTTTAAAATATTATTATTAAATATTGCGATGCAATGACCTTGCGTCGTAATATTTTTAAAAAATTTAATTAGCGACGCATTAGCGACTAAAATTGTGTCGCTAATATATCTAAAATATTATTATTAAATATTACGACGCAATGACCTAGCGTCGCAATATTTTAAAAAAAATTTATTAGCGACGCATTAGCGACTAAAATTGCATCGCTATTATATCTAAAATATTATTATTAAATATTGTGATGCAACTTAATGCGTCGCAATATTGCGACGCAAATGAATGCATCGTAATATTTAATAATAATTTTAAATATTAAAAATTAGTTTTAAATTTAGCGATACATTTTGATGGTCGCAATATTGCGACACTTTGTTGCATCGCAGAGAGTCGCTGTGATGCGACGCAATTGCGACAAATTGAGTTTGCGATGATCTTCTAAGCGATGTCGTCATTGCGTCGCTATTGTGTTGCAATAGCGACTTTAGCGACGCAATAGCGACGCATTAGGGCGTCGCAATATTTTTTTTCCCTTTTAGTGATTCCTTGTACATTGGCAAAAATATGTGCAATAAACTTATGTTGAAGAAACAATTATATAGTCTTTGGATGCAGAAAGGCGGGGATATTGCTCTTTATATTCAGAAGTATGATAGGGTATGCAATGATTTGATAACTCTTGGTGTTAAGATGGAGGAAGAAGATAAATCTCTTTTCTTGTTATGTACATTGCCTATGTCTTATGATCCTCTTGTTACGACATCGCTTTATGGAAAAGAAACACTGCTTTTCGAAGATATTATATCTGTGTTAAGATTCAATAAGCAGTGGGGAAAGATGATAGGGGAAGGTGTACCTCAAGAAGGCCTCATAGTGGGAGAGAGAACCAGCAGAGGCAAGAAGGTCAGCAAGCACAGGGGCCGATGCAGGTCCAAGTCAAAGAAAGGCAAAGGCAAGTTCATGTATTACAAGTGTAATGGGGTTGGACACATAAAGAGGAATTGTTCTCTTTGGAAGAAATCTCAAGAAGAGAAGAAAGAGAAAGAATATATCAATACTATTGAAGATGTAGGGGTCGAGGAGGACCTCTTGGTGGTTTCAGATGCACACAGAAGAACAGTAGATAGTTGGTTACTTGATTCAGCCTGTTGACATTATTATACACTGCATCAGTCCTGGTTTGCAGATTATACTAAAATCGATGTGAAAAATGTGACATAGGGGATAACCATTCTTGCAGGGTGGCAGGAGTTGGCATAGTTAGGATCAATATGTTTGATGGGGTTGTGAGAACTCTTACTCATGTGAAGCATGTTCTTGACTTGAAGAAGAACCTAGTGTCCTTGGGGTACCTGGAGAAAAATGGATTTGGTTTTACTTGTCATTTCAAGAATGGTGTACTCAACATCATGAAAGGTGCCATGATTGTGATAAGGGGAAAGAGGCTAAAAAATAATTTATATCAGCTGGTTGGATCTGACATGTGTGGAGGGTCTGAGACAGCAGCAGTAGTGCATAGTCAGCAGGATATGTACCGCATATGGCACTACCATCTTAGTCACATGGGAGAGCGGAGCATAAGGTTATTGATGAAGGATAGGAGAATTTCAGCTTTGGATGAGGGTGTTGCATAGGTCTGTAAGCCATGTTAGATGGGCAAGCAACACAAGGTAAAATTTTCTACCAGTTCAACACACAGTACAGGTCCCTTGGAGCTAGTAGACAATGATGTTTGGGGTCCAGCTCTAGTTTTGGGCAGGAATGGGGCCAGATATTTCATGACTCTGATTGATAATTTTTCAAGGAAGGTTTGAGTATATTTCTTAAAGGAAAAGTCAGAGATCTTCTCCAAATTTCAAGCATGGCAGGCTGAGGTGGAGAAGGAGACAGGGAGATATGTAAAGGTGGTGCGGTCTAATAACGGTGGAGAATTCACAAGTAAGGAGTTTCTGAAATTTTGCACAGATGGAGGCATCAAAATGCAATTTTCAATGGTTAGAACTCCTCAACAAAGTAGATGGATGAGAAAATGAACCGAACTCTCAAGGAGAAAGATAGATGTATGAGATTGCAAGTAGGATTACCTAAAATGTTTTGGATGGACACAGTTGACACAGCAGCCTACTTGGTGAATAGGTCTTCTCATGTCAAGCTTGATGAGAGGTTACCAGCGGATGTATGGTCTGATAGACAGGTGGAGCTCAATCATATCAGAGTTTTTAGATGTACAGTATTTGTACATGTGGATGCCAGTCAGCGGACTAAGTTGGATGCCAAAGCCCAAAAAATGGTGTTCATTGGATATCCGCGATGAATCAAGGGATACAGGCTATGGGATCCCTTGGAGAAGAAGGCCACCATCAGTAGGGATGTGGCTTTTGATGAAATCTCAGTCCTCAAGAAGCAGAAGATGGTGTAGGTCAGCCGGAGGCCCAATCGGACACGGGTGGGCAGCAGGAGGCTCAGCAGGGTGCAGCTGAGCAACTAACCTCTTATGATATTTTACCTTTTGTAGGATCCTCAAAAGGATATGAGATTCAGATGGAGCATACTCTAGATATGTCATCACATGCGGGGATCAGCCAGATGCATGCTCACGGCAGAGATGAGTGAAGGGAGGAGTCACATCTTAGGATAGGCATCGACATTGCACTGCATAAGCCAAAGAGGGTTATTCAGCAACCGGAGCGATATAGGTTTGGCAAGACCATATCATATGCATTGGTGGCTGCCAGTGGAGGACCAGTTACCTACCAGGAGGCAATGACAAGCCAAGATAGAGATAGATAGGTCCAGGCAATGGCAGAAGAGATACAATCCCTGCAGAATAATCAGACTTAGCGATTGGTGTCACTGCCAAGTGGAAAGAAACCCATTGGTTGCAAATGGGTATTTCAGTGCAAAGAAGGAGTCACAGAGAAAGAGAGATCAGGTATAAGAACAGGTTAGTGGCCAAAGGATTTTCTCAAAAAGAAGGCATTGACTACAATAAGGTGTTCTTACCAGTGGTACAACACACATCTATCAGGATATTGTCGAGCATTGTAGCAGTGCAGAATTTGGAACTAGAGCAGATGGATGTCAGGACAGCCTTTCTTCATGGGGATTTGGAGGAGGAGATTTATATGGAGCAGTCGGAGGGGTTCATAGAACTGGGGTAAAAAAGAAAGGTATATCATTTGTAGAGATACTTGTATGGTTTGAAGCAGTCGTCGCGTCAGTGGTACCTGCGGTTTGATACCTTTGTGAGAAGCATCGGCATGTCTAGATGTGAGTATGATCCCTGTGTTTATTTTTGGATTTTAGAAGATTATTCCAGATTATACTTGCTTTTGTATGTGGATGATATGTTAATTGCATGCGAGAGTAAAGCTGTTGAAGAGAATCTAAAGGAAGCATTGTCAGCTGAGTTTGAAATGAAAAATTTAGGTCCTGCTACACAGATTTTGGGGATAAAAATTTTTAGGGATAGAGACAGAAGGTTGCTTCACTTATCTCAAGGGACTTATATCATGAGGGTCTTGAAGAGGTACAGTACGGATGGTGCAAAGCCAACCGCATTACCATTGGTTGGTCACATTAAGCTCTTCAAGACTATATCACCAAGTTCTGAGACAGAAGCCGAGGAGATGTCCAGAGTACCTTATGCTTCAGAAGTTGGCAGTCTCATGTATGCTATGGTGTGCTTAGGCCTGGCCTTGCATATGTTATTAGCCAGGTTAGCAGATTTATGGCTAGTTCGGATAGAGCACATTGGAGAGCTCTGAAAGGGATCTTCAAATATCTTGTTGGCACAATCAGTGTTAGTGTATGCTATGGGTATAATAGCATGGAGGATGGTACTAGACTGACCATGGAGGCTCAGGATCGGGTAGCAGGTTTTGTTGATGCTGACTATGAAGATGATTTGGATACCAGGAGGTCAACGACAGGATATGTCTTTATCTTGAATGGTGGTCCAATATCATGGAGGTCAAGTTTGCAGCTAGTGACGGCTTTTTCTACTACAAAGTCAGAGTGTATTGGTATTTCAGAGGCTGCAAAGGATGCTATGTGGTTGAAAGGTCTTGCACTAAAGATGGGGATAGCACAGGGGGTGATCAGGGTATTTTCTGATAGCCAGAGTGCTTTATGTTTGATCCAAAACTCGGTCTATCATGCTAGGACCAAACATATTGACATCAGATACCACAGGATCAGGAAGCTTATGGGGGATGGTGAGTTGGAGCTTGCGAAAGTGTTTACTAAAGATAAAGCAGCGGATGCACTCACTAAGGTACTGCCTCGAGATAGCTTCTTTAGATGTGGAGCATTAATGGGATTGATAGACCATGTGGAGCTTACTGTAACTTTGATGCACCAAGATGGAGATTGTAAGCTCAGGTATGGTACATCCAAAGTCCAGATGAGTCACACAGGTTCGAGAGCTTAGGATACATAAATTATCAGGTTCCTAAGTCATTTGGGTTGGCTTGTGACCCAAGAATAGAGAGTATGTGAGTCATGGGTGTACATGGGCTTGGGTTTGAGTGCTTTCTTGCATGGCTTAGAATGAAGTTTTTTGATAGAATGTTTAATAACCTAATTGTAGGTTATGGGACTAGGTCCATAAGGATTGGGCTCACGTTTTCTAGACAGACTTCCATATTTTAGGAAGTTTGTTAGGGAGTTGGTTACGGGTTGGTATAGAGAAGTTTTATTATCCAAAATGGATGATTATTTAAGGCTCTCTCTGGATGTAACTGGATAGACAAAAGACCAAGAAATAAAAGCATTCTTTTTTTTCTTCCATATCCATCTATTCTTCTTCTTCTCTATCTTCCCTCATCTATCTTCTCTCACGCACCTAATCTCGATGGAAGCTGCGCAACAGTTTTCTTCATCAAAAATGAAACATAAGATTGTTGAGTACTTACGGTTTGATTGTTGGAACTCATCGTCTTCAAAACTTGAGACTACTTAGAGGTATCCTCACTCAAGCCTTTCATCGGATACCTTAAGAGTGTGGGAAGACTACTTGGACTAAGTTGGGCTTCAATCTTCTTCATTTCTCATTTTTCCTTTTTTTTAAAGCGGGATCTTCTTAGATACCGCAAGCCTGCGGTCTTTTGCCTCTTTCTTTTTCTTGATCCATTTGAAGTTTTGATCAAACGCAGAAGGAAAGCATCGCATTGTGTAACGATCCGAGCCCCGGGTCTGCAGCACCCATGAGCCCGTTTTGTTACAAGAAAGCAAGATGGATAAGGTCCACACCAACTTGGGCCACCACAGCCCAAAAGGGATCCAATTGGTACTTGTTTCTTAACCGGTTATAAACCTTACAACCAACTCTCAATTTTTCGATGTTGGACTATTGGGAGGGGCATCACAATCTACCCCCTTACAGAGGCGATGTCCTCGTCACTAGGGGCAATTGATCACAACCATCAGATAGACAGGATTCTAGAGATGGCCTTCACAGGTTCAAGAGGTGGCTCCCATCAATGTAGCACTTTGCTCTGTGGCCCCCACCTTCTGTGGCCCCACAGGTTCAAGAGGTGGCTCACATCGATGTAGCACTTTGCTCTGTGTGGCACTTAGCTCCTAAACTTTATGCTGGGGCATGGCTCTGATACCATATTGTAACGATTCGAGCTCTAGGTCGTAGCACCCACGAGCCTGCTTCGTTATAAGAAAGCAAGATGGACAAGGTCCATACCAACTTAGGCCACCATAGCCTAAATGGGATCCAATTGGTACTTGTCCATCTTTCTTAACCGATTATAAATAATATAATCAACTTCTAATTTTTTGATGTGGGACTATTGGGAGGGGCATCACACATTGCTATGAGAAGGAAGTGATAAGGAAGAGATTTAAGTGATGGGGACTCGATTTCAATAGAGAAGGGTCATCGGTAATGCTCTGATACCAATTTAATGGTTATAATTTTAGCATAATATTTTTCTCACTTGTCTCATCAAACTTGTATTTAACATTCTATGAAACATAAGCAAAACACTCTCGGAGCTAACGCAACCAAAGCGTTTAACTGGTCTTTATTTAACCTAGATAAGTGCTCTGCCGGCATCAGGCCTTTCTTTAATTGACTTCCTCCTTCATCTCAAAAAAATAAAAATGAGAAAGAAAATAAAAAATAATTGACTTGCTAGTTGCTAGTCATTCTTTAATGGTTTTAATATTCATATTAAAAAAAGGACTTGCAAACCATTCTCTAAAGGTGTTAATATTTAAAAGAGACCGGAGAGGTCGAATTCTCACCGACAGAGACCAAAACTGGACGACCTCCTGATCAAAAGAGTCTTGGTCAAGCCTGTGGTGAGTCCAACAAATTCTTATATACTGAACCCCATGCCATGTGTCTGCGTTGAGTGACTTATATATGAAGTTACTATACTAAACCTTTACTGTGATAAATAAATTTATCTTCTTGTTTGCACGGAACCCTGGGCTTGGCGTCAAAAGTTTAGATATATACCCAAAGGGTCGACGTGTGGATCTCCTGTTCAGCAGGTGATCGAAACTTTTGGCTCTAAATTTGTTGAAATGGTTCTGAATAAGTACTTATCTTCGGGATTTTTTCGGTCAAAATTGGTGATGATGCCTGATCACTGATCCTAAACGTCGAAAGAAGGAAGCATGTTGATTAGCGGATCCTTGCTTCACCGGGTTGCCTGCAAAAAGTCTCAGGATCGGAGGAATGCTCCGGTGGGAACCCTCCGACGCTCAAGTTAGCAACCGAGGTCACAGCTGAGGAAGAGCTCGAATGAGTTCTTCTTTTTGGATGAGAAGAGTCCCTAGAGAGGAGGAATTTCCCTCTGGATTTTGGGATAGCAAGCCTCTAAGTTTTTCGTACCTAATTATTGAATGAATTCACCTTTTTATAGGGGATTGACACTTGCATGACCACGTGGGATTCCGTGAAGAAGGAATGTCTGCAGAGTTCTTGGGGGTTGCGTGAATCTGGGCCAGTTGGTGGGTCCTATCCCATTGGAGAGGAGAAAAATGGTGGTTGATGGGCTACGTTCCATCAGCCAGTGGGGCTATCAGGTAGTTTGGTCCAGTCCCATCAGCGGCGTGGCTAGTTGGATCTGGCGTTGTCAGGTGGTGAAGGTCAGAAAGGTGGCGGCCTGAATCGCCAGGGCTGTACCGGGGCCGACTTGAAGAAATCGGGGGCACCTTGACTCTCCTAAGGGCGCCGAGGCTGAGCTGGGCTGACCAGGGATGGTTGGGGCCAACTCTACCAACCAGGAGGCGCCGGGGCGGAGCCGACCAGGAATGGTCGGGGCCGACTCGGCGGGCTTGGAGATGCCAGGGCCGAGCGAGGCTGACCAGGAATGGTCAGGGCCTACTCAGAGGGCTTGGAGATGCCGGGGCCGAGCGGGACCAGCCAGGAATGGTTGAGGCCGACTTGGCAGGCTTGGAGACGCCGAGGCCGAGCGGGGCCGACCAGGAATGGTCGGGGCCAACTCGGCGGGCTTGGAGATGCTGGGGTCGAGCGGGGCCGACCAGGAATGATCGGGACCGACTCGGCGGGTTTGAAGATGCCGGGATCGAGCGGGGCCAACCAGGAATGGTTGGGGCTGACTCGGAGGGCTTGGAGACGCCGGGGCCAGGCGGGGCCGACCAGGAATGGTCAGTGCTGACTCGGTGGGCTTGGAGACGCCGGGGCCGAGAGGGGCCGGCCAGGAATTGTCGGGGCCAACTCGGCGGGCTTGGAGACGCTGAGGCCGAGCGGGGCCAACCAGGAATGATCGAGACCGACTCGGCGGGTTTGGAGACGCTGGGACCGAGCGGGGCCGACCAGGAATGGTCGGGGCCTACTCGGCAGCTTGGAAACACCGGGACTGAGCGGGGCCAACCAGGAATGGTCGGGGCCGACTCGGTGGGCTTGGAGACATCGGGGCCAAGCGGGGCCGACCAGCAATGGTCGGGGCCGACTCGGTAGGCTTGGAGACGCCGGGGCCGCACTAATGTTTTGCCAAAATTGCCCTTGTGGCTATACCAGCCACATCAGATGCCCCCCCATCTCTGAGCACTAAGGACTATGTGCCTGCAGTCCTTTGGGCGAAAGGGGTGCGGAAATTCAAAAAATGATTGTCTCCTTAGTGCGCTTTCAATGGCTTGATGAGCTGGCACTTCGTCCCGAGGCAGTGTCGCTTCGAAGATCTTCCGCAATCATACGGTAGGTGGGGGCTGACGTTGGCGCTGAATGCTCCGGAGAGGAAGCTCATTGGGGAATAGAAAAAGGCAAGGGTCATCATTGCTTCTCCGCTTTCTATGCTCCGCGATTGGTCGGGGATCATGCTCCTTGGGACGAATTGAGGCGGCACGTCTTGGGCGCAGGCGAGATTTCCGGCTGACAGCCCATGGCGCAATAGAGGTGTGCCACGTGGCGGGATCTCGAGAGTCGCTGGTCGGAGATAGAGGGTATAAAAGCATTTCAAGAGTCTGGGAAAACTTTTACACTACCATTGCTTTCTTCCACCTTCTTCTTCCCTAAGCTCTTCTGCGACCTGAGTCCTCCTAACTCCCAGGTCAGTTTCATCCCTTACCTCACCCATGGACCGTCGTGCCGTTAGGAAATGTAAGAGACCCGTAGAAGAGTCTTCCCATTTCGGTAGTGAAAACCAAGCCCCTTTAGCTAGCCAAATGCCTCGGCCAGTGGGTGGCATCATCATCCATGACCGATCGAGGGCGATAAGACCTCCGTCCACCTCAGGCTCCCCTATTAGGGCAATCCCTGTGTCCTCCCGCCGTTCGGCACTTCCTCCAGCAGTGAGTTCTGATCCAGCAGGTCCAACGGGGGTGGCCTCAACTATGACCCATGAGGATATAGAGGCCGTTAGGGTTAAGTATCTGGTCCCTGATTTCATCGGCCTATCCGCGCTGGGGCCCGAAGATAGGGTGACCTCTGACCACCCCGGTCGGGTCGCTTTATATGAGGAGTTCTTCCGATGCGGGCTGCGCCTTCCTTTCCATCCTTTTCTCCTAAACCTCTTAGATAGGTATAGGTTAGTGCCAGCACAGTTGACTCCGAATTCGATCCGGATCATCTGTGCCTTCGTTATTCTTTGCTACTTCCAGGAGGCCCGGCCAGGGCTGTCTCTGTTCCGAGCTTTCTATAAGCTCGTCGTCAAGGTGAGGGGGCCTGGTAGGCATTTACCGCCAGGCCGGGTAGAGCCTTCCCTTTAGGTCTCCCATCCAAAATTAGGGGATGGAAACCCTGATTCCTTTTTGCCCATGTCGAGGGGGTAAGGGCTTCTTGGAGGGAGCCAGACACTAGTTCCAATGATGATTCCACCGTAAGGGATAGGGACAAGGAACTATTTACCCAATTGTCTAATTGCTAAATCCCCGGCTACAAGGAACTCCTGTCCGAGGAGAACCTGGTAGAGGTTGAGTTGGCCCCAGCGGCCGGTGAGCTTGACGCTTGACTCCTTCTATCTCGACCCAAGATTTTCTATACGCCATTACTAATGCCTGTCACCCTTTTCGGTGCAGCGATGAAGATCTTCGCCAGTGGTTTTGAGGCTGCCTTGAAGCAAAAGAGGCAGGCGACCGGAGAGACGTCCAGGCCAGCGAAGAGGATTCGAAGAAGGGAGCCAACCAGGTCGACTGAAGTCCACAGGGCCCCGACGCCTACGAAAGAGTTGGCTGAGAAGAAGCCGATTATAGGAGTGGTTCTGGAGCCGGCCGGGGCCGAAGTTGAAGAAGGAGAGATTCCAACCACCACTGAACTGATGGTGGTGGTTTTAGATGAGGAGGAGGCCCCTGCCGCCACCGATGTGCCCAAGGCAGGGGGGGTCACAATAGCCATCGGCCCTCCGGCTGCCACAGAGCCGGGGATGGAGAATGCTCCCCTAACTACCGGCAAGGGGGAGCCAGTCGCCAGGGAGTCCCGGGCTGGGGCGGAGGCGACCAAGAAGCGGGGAGGCGAGCCAGGGAGCTCATCCCATCAACCGGCGCATTGCCCGACCCACCCCCGGGTTGAAGGTCCGCAGGAGGGATTGACGTGGCCGGTCCCCATACCCAGCTCAATGGCGGACGCCGCACAAGATGCCCACCTTCTATCAGGAGTTTGGACTACTGAGTCCAAGGAGGAGATGCGGGGATTGAGCCACTCCGCACTCATGGATATGATAATGGTTACCGTTGTCCAGGTAATTTTTTGAGTTCTCCTCATTTCTTTTGATGTATCCACTTCCTATGATCAACATGCTCCCTTTGCTACAGATGGCCAACGGCGCAATCGGCCTTTGTGAGGCATTGGCCCACTCCTCGAATATGCTTGCCAAGGCCATGGCACGGGCTGACAAATATAAGAAAAAGAGCATGGCACAGTCCCAAAGCCTTGCTCGTCTTCATCAAGAGACCTCGGCCCAGGAGGAGAGTCTGGCCGGCCGACTAAGGGAGGTGGAGAGCCAGGCCAAAGCCGAGAGTGGCCGGGCCTCTGCAGCTGAGGCCAAGATGGAGCTGGCCTTGGAAAGGTCGAAGGCCGCTGCAGCACAGAACGAGGAGTTGACTCGGTGGCTTCAACACGCCAAGGAGGAAGCCTGGGTTGCTGCGGAGAGGGCAGCTGCCGTGGAGAAGGCGGCGGTGGAGGCGGGCTCGGAGAAGGCCGAAGCAGTGGCCTGTGCTGATGAGGCTAGTGCCCGTGCTGAAGAGGTCGAAAGCAGGGCTTGGGAGGCCGAGGCACGAGCCAAGGAGGCTGAGGCCAGGGCGCAGCGGGCTGAGGCTGAGGCGAAGTAGGCCATCTCCAACTATAAGGCCTCGCCGGAGTTCAAGTAGGAAGTCATCGAGGCCAGCCTCGATGCTTATGTCCAAGGCTTCAAGATGTGCAAGGTTAAAGTATCTGCGGCCCTCGAGATCAATATCTCTGAGCTAGATGAAATCCGGCCTAGGGAGTCTGACGAGGAGCCAGCAGAGAAGGAGAACGAGAAGAAGCCCGGCCCAGGCAAACCTTGAGGATCCACCGCCCATTTTTCTTTTTCTTTGATTCGTGTAACCGGACTTAGGCCAAATTTTGTACTTCCCTTCAATTGTTAATGAAGAAGGACTTTTTGTCGAAATTTCTTTACATTTTGCTTCATCTGTTCCTTCTTTCTTTAGGAAAAATGCCTTACTGCGCAACGAACGATTGAATGGGTCCATACCCGTTGGTGGAAAAGGAGGGGGGGGGCTTTCCTTCTGAAATATTTTCTCAACTTTAAATGTTGTGCATATTGACAATGTCGTAGCCAAATCACAGTCTTGGGCTGGCCAATGCTCAAATGCATCTCCAGGATGTAAGCCGGTTATGTGGAAGGTCACTCGAGATGCCTTATGTTGTTGTAGACTGTTCGAAGGGAGACTCATCTGCGCATGAATCCTCTGAAGGCTCGGAATGATCCACAGGCGACTTAGTGCCAAGATTAATCTTGAAGGCGTTGGGACCGACCAGAGATGGCTGGGGCTAACTCGGCCAACTTGGGGACGCCGAGGCCGAGTGGGGTTGACTGGGGGAGGCCTATGCCGACTCGGTCAACATTGGTGATGCCTGGGCCGATCGGGGCCGACTAGGAAAGGCCTGGTTGAGCCGGCCGACTCAGAGTCTGTGAGGGCCAAACGGGGCCCTTTAGAATCATCTCATCGGTCTAGGTTCCGTATAAGGGGCGACTTGATCGGGTATGGAGCTATTAGGGTCTTAACCGACTCGGGGGCACTGCCGTGCTGGGGCCGAGTGGTATCCCGTTAGCCGCGATGCCGACGAGCTCCTTTTGAACCACCTTGGGGGTTTGTGTGCCATCCGAGTGGCGACTCGACTGGGGACGGAGCTGTTAGGATCTTAACCAACTCGGAGGCACGCCGTGCTGGGCCGAGTGGTGTCCCGTTAGCCGCGATGCCGGCAAACTCCTTTTGAACCACCTCGAGGGTTTGTGTGACGACTCGATAGAGTACGAAGCTGTTAGGGTCTTAACCGACTCGAGGGCACCGTCGTGCCGGGGCTGAGTGGTGTCCCATTAGCCGCGATACCGGCGAGCTCCTTTTGAACCACCTTGGGGGTTTGTGTGCCGCACAAGTGGCAACACGATCGGGTATGGAGCTGTTAGGGTCTTAACCGACTCGGGGGCACCGCCGTGCCGGGGTCAAGTGGTGTCTCATTAGCCGCGATGCTGGCAAGCTCCTTTTGAACCACCTCGGGGGTTTGTGTGCCGCTCGAGTGGTGACTCGATCGGGTACAGAGCTGTTAGGGTCTTAACTGACTTGGGGGGCACCGTCGTGCCGGGGCCGAGTGGTGTCCCATTACTGCGATGCCGACGAGCTCCTTTTGAACTACCTCGAGGGTTTGTGTGCCGTCCGAGCGGCGACTCGATCGGGTACGGAGCTGTTAGGGTCTTAACCGACTTAGGGGCACTGCCGTGCCGGGGCCGAGTGGTGTCCCGTTAGTCGCGATACCGGCGAGCTCTTTTTGAACCATCTCGAGGGTTTGTGTGCCGCCCGAGTGGCGACTCGACCAGGTACGGAGCTATTAGGGTCTTAACCGACTCATGGGCACTGCCGTGCCGGGGCCGAGTGGTGTCCCATTAGCTGCGATGCCGGTGAGCTCCTTTTGAACCACCTCGGGGGTTTGTGTGCCGTCCGAGTGGCGACTCGACCGGGTATGGAGCTGTTAGGGTCTTAACCGACTCGGGGGCACCGTCGTGCTGGGGCCGAGTGGTGTCCCATTAGCCGCGATGCCGGCGAGCTCCTTTTGAACCACCTCGGGGGTTTGTGTGCTGCCCGAATGGCGACTCGATCGGGTACGAAGCTGTTAGGGTCTTAATCGACTCGGGGGCACCGCCGTGCTAGGGCCGAGTGGTGTCCCGTTAGCTGTGATACCAGTGAGCTCCTTTTGAACCACCTCGGGGGTTTGTGTGCTGCCCAAGTGGCGACTCGACCGAGTATGAGCTGTTAGGGTCTTAACCGACTCAAGGGCAGCGTTGTGCCAGGGCTGAGTGGTGTCCTATTAGCCGCAATGCCGGCGAGCTCCTTTTGCGAGATCTGGTCCTTGGATATAGGGGAGAGTAGGCTATGACGTCGGAAGGGACCCCTTTATTACCCATACTCCAAGGGAATACATCATTGATAATATTGGCGAAGGTTATCCACATTCCAGGTATGTGGAATTGGTCGCCCGCCGAGCTCTTCTAGTTTGTATGCCCCCCGGTGAAGTGTCTCAGCGATACGATAAGGACCCTCCCAGTTGGGGGATAGCTTGCCCCCCTCTATAGGCTTGGATACCTCAGCCTTCCTCAAAACCAAGTCCCGCGGCGAAAGACCTTGAGACGAACTCGGGCATTGTAGTACTTGGCCGCTCGCTGACTGAAGGTCGCCATGCGCAGCCTCGTCCGATCATGTGCTTCGTCGATGAAGTCTAGATTAGCCCATATCAATATGGAGTTGTTTTCCTCATTGAAGGACTCCATGCGCGGACTGGACAGTCCGATCTCAACGGGAATGACGGCTTCGGATCCGAAGATGAGACTGAAGGGGGTCTCGCCCGTCGGGGCCCTGGGGGGCGTGTGGTAAGCCTATATCACACTGGGGAGCTCCTCCACCCATCAACCCTTGGACCCATCCAGCCGGGTCCTAAGCCCTCTGAGAATGGTGCGGTTCATGACCTCGGCCTCTCCGTTGGTCTGGGGGTGGCCGACAGAGGTGAATCGGTGATGAATGCCTAGCTCGTCACAGAAAGCCTTAAATGCTTCATTGTTGAATTGATGGCCGTTGTCTGTGACGAGGGTATGAGGTAGGCCAAAACAGCATATGATCGACTTCCAGAAGAAGGCTTTGACCTTACTTTCAGTGATCTTAGCCAGTGCCTCGACCTCGACCCATTTGGTGAAGTAGTCAATGGCGACTAGCAAGAATCTCCGCTGCTCCGAAGCTGGGGGGAATGGCCCGAGGATGTCCATTCCCCATTGAGCGAAAGGCCAGGGGCCGAGAGCATTTTCAGCATGGTAGATGGTTGATGCTAGATGTGCGCATGGCGCTGGCAACATCGCACTTCTGAACTAGTTTGGCCGCGTCCTCCCTCATGGTGAGCCAGAAGTATCCCTGACGGAGAGCCTTCTGGGCTAGGGACCTACCCCCCAGTGATTTTCACATATGCCTTCGTGGATTTCTCTGAGGATGTAGTCGGCGTCGGTGGGTCCTACACACTTGAGCAGGGGGTAGGAGAATGACCTTATGTATATACGTCCATTCAGGAGGGCAAATTTGGAGGCCCTTCACTTGAGTAGCCTGGCCTCGTTGCGATCGTCAGGGAGAGTGCCATCAGTGAGATAGCGGACGTAGGCATCCATCCATGTGGGCTCTTGGGTGAGTGGGAGGACTTCCTCGTCGTCCTCTATGCTGGGCCTTTCTAAGTATTCGATGTAAGCGTCCCTTTCCATGCCGTCGGCAGAGGTAGCTAGACAAGAAAGGATGTCGTCTTGGCATTCTCACTCCAGGGAATGTAACTGACACTGAAGTAAGCTAACGGGGAGGTCAAGAGCCGAACCTTGCCCAAGTACTGAGTCATAACAGGGTCACATGCCTCGTATTCTCTGTTGATTTGCCTGAAGACGAGTTGCGAGTCTGTGAAAGCCCTGAGACGTCTTATTCCAAACTCCTGGGCTAGCCTTAATCCGGCTAGCAGGGCTTCGTACTCAGCTTGATTATTGATGGCTTCGAATAGAAACCATAGGGTGCACTCCATCCTCTCTCCGCCCGGCCCAGCAAGAATGAGGCCGGCACCGCTTCCCTAAGAGTTTGACACACCGTCCACATTAAGGATCCAAGTTTCTCCATCGCCGCTTGGTTCAGGCTCGCGCTGTTCTTTGGTAACTTCCTCGGTCGCCTCATTCGCCCAAGTGCACTCAACCAGGAAGTTGGCTAAAACTTGGGACTTTAGAGCCGGTCGTGCCTGGAAGGATAGGTTGAACTCTCCTAGCTTGATAGCCCACTTGGCGAGTTGGCCTGAGGTATTCGAACGGGCCAGGATGGCTCGAGGGACTGATCCATGAGCACCACGATTGGATGGGTTTGAAAGTATGGGCGAAGATGTCGGATGGAGAATATCAGGGCAAAGATAACTTTCTCTGTCTTGGAGTACCTAACTTCTACATCATGGAGGACCTTGCTCACATAATAGATGGGTCTCTGGGTCCCGCCAGTGTCAAGACGCACCAAGATCGAACTAACAGCCTCTGGAGAAGCCACGAGGTAGAGGAAAAATCTTTCCCCATCCCTTGGCTTAGACAAGAGCGGTGGAGAGGATAGAAACGCCTTCAACCCATCGAAGGCTCTCTGATAGTCGTTTGTCCACTCAAAGGTGTTCACCTTCCATAGGGCCTTGAAGAAGGGTAAACACCTCTCAGCCGATTTGGAGAGGAAACGACTAAGAGCCGCCATTCTCCCCGTCAGTCATTGCACTTCCTTCTTGCTGGATGGTGGCCTCATGTCAAGGATGGCACTGATCTTCTCTGGGTTTGCCTCGATCCCCCACTGGGTCACCATAAAACCCAGGAACTTGCCCACTGTGACCCCGAAAGCACACTTCTTAGGGTTCAGCTTAACTTGGAAACGACGGAGGTTGTTGAAGGTTTCCTCTAAGTCGGAGACATGATTGGAGGTACGGGTGCTCTTTGTCAGCATGTCATCCACATATTCCTCCATATTCCGGCCTAGCTGATCTTGGAACACCCTGTTCATCAACCTCTGGTAGGTTGCCCCCGCATTCTTGAGGCCAAAAGGCATCACTTTGTAGCAAAAAATGCCTTTCTCCGTCACAAAGGATGTATGCTCCTCGTCATTGGGGTCCATCCTTATCTGATTATATTTGAAGAAGGCATCTATGAAACTGAGGAGATCGTGCCCAGAGGTGGAATCCACTAGCTGATCTATCCTTGGCAGGGGAAAACTGTCTTTCAGACACTCCTTGTTAAGGTCGGTGAAGTCGATACAAATTCTTCAGTTCCCGTTTACCTTTCGCACCATGACCACATTAGCCAACCAGCAAGGGTAATGCACCTCCCAGATGTGGCCGGCGCTGAGCA
This sequence comes from Calamus simplicifolius, assembly GCA_900491605.1. Lineage (NCBI taxonomy): Eukaryota > Viridiplantae > Streptophyta > Magnoliopsida > Arecales > Arecaceae > Calamus > Calamus simplicifolius. The sequence continues at coordinate 145,946 of UESW01002333.1, forward strand.
GCTTGTTGACTTCTTCATCGATAGCCTTTTGCCGGTCGGGAGCGAAGCTTCTCTTCCTTTGGCGGATTGGACGGAGCCTCGGGTCAATGTTGAGTTTGTGGGTGATCACCTCTGAAGGGTTGCTGGGCATGTCAGACGCCGACCAAGCAAAAATGTCCGAGTTAGCCCGCAGGAAGATTAAGAGGCACTCTCGGTCCTCCGGGGGAAGGAGTCCGCCGACATGTACGGTCTTCGCAGGGTCGTCTCCAAGAGGGAAAGTTAGGAGGTGCTCAGCTGGTTCTCCTCCCTTGCTGGAATTTTTGGGATCATGCGCTTCTAAAGTTGATTCAGCTTCCAAAGGACTTGACGCCGCATGATAACAAGGCAGGACTGGGCTGGTCTCGCCACGCATCTCTCCGACTCCCTCACTAGTGGGGAACTGTACCAATAAACGCCGGGTGGAGATAACTGCATCCAAAAGATTGAGGCCTGAACGCCCGAGAATGGTGTTGTACGCTAAGGGGACACGCACAACCAAGAACTTCATAATCACTGTGCTTTGGCGCGGTGGCGCTCCGGCCATCACAGGCAAACATATCTCGCCCTCGACTTTTACTGAGTCCCCTGTGAACCCAACTAAGGGAGCCACCACAGGTCGAAGGGAATCAAGAGATAATCCCATCCGAACAAATGCATCGTAGATAAGGATGTCAGCTAAGCTGCCACTATCAACCAATATCCTCTTTACAGGGTACTTGGCGATCGTCATAGAGACGACGACGCCTTCATTGTTTACATTTTCAACAATAGTAGATTCCCCCCTAGAAATTACATTATCCAGCGCCTCCTCCCCCCTTGGGTGCTTGGACGAAGGAGCTGCCCCCTTGGACACTATTTCGACTGTCCGCTCCGTGGGAGTGTTATCTGGCTTGAATAGGCGGAGGCCCCATTAGGGCCGGCAGCGGTTGCGGCGCCTTTTGGATATACTTGCCGAGGTAGCCCCGTTGGATGAGCTCCTCTATGGCCCGCTTCAAACTGAAGCAACTGTCGGTGTCGTGGCCATAATCCCGATGGAATCGGCAATAACGGGTCTTGTCATGAGGAGGACCTTTCTTCATAGGAGGAGGGCGTTGGAGATAAGGCTCGCCCTCGATCTCCATAAGGATGTGAGACCGAGGGGCGAGAAGGGGTGTGAGCTTGCTCTCGTCAGGAACGAGGCTTCGACACCTGTTGTCGGATCGGTGAGGCGGGTTGGACCGCCGATGTTGAGGGGGTCCACTCGGCTCAGGGCGAGCGGGCTTGCGGCTGGAGCTCCTTGAGGATTCTCGGCGGGTGAAGTCAGCTTCATCTGCACAGATGTACTTCTGAGCCCGGAGGAGGAGATCGGAGTAGGAACTCAGGGGCTTCTTGTCCAAGGAAAAGGTGAAGCAGGACGGGAGGAGTCCCCGCTTCAGTGCTAGCATTGCCACCGCATCATCGAGATGGTAAACTTTGAGGGCGGCAGCCTTAAATCGGGACACAAAGTCCTGCAGCGACTCCCCCTCCTTCTGGCGTACGGAGAAGAGGCTGTCTGCCACTCTTGGAATCCGCCGGCAAGCATCGAAATGTGCCAGAAAGGTCCTTTCCAGCTCTCGAAAGGAGTCGATGCTGCGAGAGGACAGGCACGAGTGCCACGCGCAGGCGGCCTTCCGTAGAGTGGTGGGAAGGCTTTGCAGAGAAGGGCGTCCGAAGTGCCTTGGACTTGCATCATTGCTTTATAACTCTCGAGATGGTCGACAGGATATGTTGTACCATCCTACGGATCTATCTGGGGAAAACAGAATCTGGATGGGACAGGCTCCTCCAATATCCGGCGGGTGTAAGGAGGACGGGTGTCAAACTCCTCCTCCGGTTGATGATTGATCTTCTGGCGAGCTCATCCAGTCGCCTATTGTACTCGTCCAGGTGCTCCTCCGCCTAGCAGCTGATTGTTGGGGCCCTTTGAGATGGCTCGGAGGAGGAAGAAGAGGGGCCGACTCGGCGGGTTTGGAGACGCTGGGGCCGAGCGGGGCCGACCAGGAATGGTCGGGGCCGACTCGGCAGGCTTGGAGATGCCGGGGTCGAGCGGGGCCGACCAGGAATGGTCGGGGCCGACTCGGCGGGCTTGGAGACGTCGGGGCCGAGCGGGGCCGACCAGGAATGGCCGGGACTGACTCGGCGGGTTTGGAGACGCCGGGGCCGAGCGGGGCCGATCAGGAATGGTCGGGGCCTACTCGGCGGGCTTGGAGATGCCCGGGGCGAGCGGGGCCGACCAGGAATGGTCGGGACTGACTCGGCGGGCTTGGAGACGCTGTTGCCGAGCGGAGCCGACCAGGAATGGTCGGGGCCAACTCGGTGGGCTTGGAGATACCGGGGCCGAGCGAGGCGACCAGGAATGGTCGGGCCGACTCGGCGGGCTTGGGAATGCCGAAGCCACACTAATATTTTGCCGAAATTGCCCTTGTAGCTATACCCGCCACATCAACTGGTATGAGACATAGGCTTCAAAACTGTTGGGTGTATCCTGGCATGAGATCCGTGGAAAGTTCGAAATGTCGGTCCTGAGATCAGACACTAAGTATGAGGTCGTCGTCGTGGCGATGTTGAAGGAGCCTTGTTCAGGGTGGGAGGCTCCGGTTACGCTTCTTCTGCGCAAGCCGGACGGTAGCTCGACCTCACGAGAAGGGACCCTCAAGTGCATGCCCTTCAACAAATGGCTGAACCTCGTCGTCGGTGACTTCCTGGCGAGAGGAAGTGGCGAGGTCGAATTCTCCACGACGGAGACCAAGTCGGGAAACTGGAAGAAGGGCTGATCATCAAACATGTCCTCGTCCAACCGGTGCACAGCTGAGGGAAGCAGGCCAAATCCCGTTGTTTCTTCCGTCATAGCGCCTTTTTCCCCCTGTTTCCGGCCACGTAATAAGCGGAGACATGCATTGCATGCTCCCACTCCATTTGGTATTCGTTCCAGAAGTGGTGTTTTGGTACGATCTATCAGAAAATACCATTTAAAGTTATCTTGCTGGCACTTTCATAAAGTACCAATAAAAGTATGGTAATTAGTCGCAATGTTTAGGCTTTTCTGATATTTTAAAAATTCCACGGCTACAATTTGAGGCACTTATAAATGTTAAAAATAATACTGTAATGATAATATTAATTACATTTAGAATATTTTAATAGAATTTATAATTGACAATAAAGTACCATAGCAATCATTTCATTTAAATTTGAAATATTTTAGCTGGCATTTTAAATCTTAGTAACAGAATTTTAGTTGCATTTAAAAATGACATAAAAATATCAATAAAAATACAAAAAAAAAAATTGTATTGGTTAATAGCAAATAAGTTTCAGCGCTTAAAATTGCTAGAAAATAGCCAAAATATATTTTTATACTTCTTTTTTTTGTGACATTTAAAACGTCTAGTAAATACTTTTTTTTAAAATAGTTTATATTATGCTTCATATACGACATATAATATTTATACTATTAAAACCTATATGAAATAATTATTTATAGGTATTATTGCTGCGAAAATCCGTTCTTCGGCTTGGGACGGTGCACATCGGGATCCGGATAGCGCTCTTCCATTCGAATGGATCTGCAAGGCTGTCCTCATGTAAGAATTACAGGGGTGATTCCTGCGGAAGACCCTTCGACGCCCAAGTCAGTGAAGATTCTGAGCAAACAGATGAGATGAGAAGGCTCCAGCAGAAGGATAGAGGTAAGTACTTCTCCCTAAGTTGATCAATCAATTGAGAATTTGAAGGAAGATATTTATGAAGCAGAAGTGAATCTAGCTGATGAGTATGATGGAGATTATTACGCGTCGTAGCGCAACGATTTAAACACCTTATAATTTCACTAATAGAATAGTGAGAGTAAGGGATCGATTCCACAGGGACTTTAGCGATTATCTTAAAATAAATTTATAAATTTAACTAAATAGATAACGAAGCAGATAATTAGTAGTGCAAAATAATAAGATATGGTTTATCTTATTAGAGCAAGGCTCGTACCCGTAGATCACGGCCCGTCCCTTTTAAGAGTAAATCAGTCTAAATTATTTTCACTTAAATAGAATATAATAACAATTAAATATACATAAAACTTTATTTCAATAACATCCAAGAGTGCATATTAAAATCTAAGATAAAAGAGTTTTAATTTCTGATAGCAATAAGAGAGCAACAAATTCTTTATAAATCAAATCAAAGACCAGATAAAACGGACTGAAGACAGGCTGAACCGGGTTGAAGACATGAATCAAGCCCATGAACAGAACGGATCCTCCAATGCCCATAGACGAATAGAGCCTCCACGATCCCCAATCGCTCCTGGGACGCGCAGAACAGAACAGCTGATCTCTACGGAACAGAGCACACGATTGAGGAAGAACAAAGCTTCTCTCCTCTTCTCCACGGCTGGAACGAAGTCTCTGGAATGAAGCGTCTGGGAACAGAGCAGCACGCACGGACTCCTTCCTGCGGACTCCAATCCACGGACGAACACACTCTCAAGCCACGGAACGGATGTAGATCGCTAGACGGATGGCTCACCTCCCGGACTTCCTTCCAAACGATGCTTCTCTGCTGCTATTTGTAGAGTCCCCGGAGGCGGAGAAGATGCGGCGAAGAATTCTGTTTCAAAAGAGACACGGAAGCAACGAAGAAAATAACGAAGAAAATATAAATAAATCATAAATAAAATCTAAATTCCTTCTAGAGGAATTTAATTCTTCCAATTTTATAACTTTTAATCTAATATATTCCTTAATTGGTGGAGGAAAATATTAGATTGGAATCGGAGAAGAATCGCACGGAAACAGGGAGCTGGGATGAGAAAACGATGAAGTCGGCAACATTCCGAGCTCATTTTAAGTCCGATTCGAGTGTCGTTTGCATTGTTAAATCCTAAAATCGAGCTCTTTAAATTGATAAGGTTTTATCTAAAATATTATATAAAATATTAAAATATTAAATAATAATAGATACGTTAAATTATTAATTAATATGTTTAATGATAATTATTTATGCATTTATCACTCCCCCCAACTTGAATCTTACTTGTCCTCAAGCAAATAAGAAATTTAGAAATATGTACCAAGCTAGTCCAAGAATTGATAGTTATCTTACAGTTCTTCTTAAAAATTTCTGGTTAGATCATAAGGGAGGTACTTCATTGGATTATTAAGTTTACCCATTTAGTGATAAAGTGTAGTCCATAAAAATTTATAGAAGTCTTCCTTCACCAACTTTCCACTTCTTTAATTAAGTCTTATAACTTAATTTGGGTTGTGTGTAATGTCTTTTGTAATTTGGTTCTTTATTTATTTATTTATTTATGTAAAGTCAGTGCAATGTCCTGACCCCTTGCTTTCTAATTAACCCTTGTAGCGAGCTTTAGGCCAATGGCTCCCAAACCAATTGGTTTTAGGGCATTAGATGTAAAACACCCCTCGGACTTACTTACTCGAGTCAAAATGGCTTTAGGTATGACTGACTCTACTTAGGTTCTTTTACATTCTCACCTTTTTACGCGAACAACATCAATTTCTTAGGTGACGGGGCCCGGTTACTCAGTGAAAGATGTTAAGAACCTAATTTATTAACTTTAAGAGAGATTTTTTTTTCTTTTTCTTTTCTTTTTTTTTTGAATAACATTTTCACCCATACCCTTATTAAGTAGATTGTACTATTAAGATCAGTGGTCAAGAGGGTCTGAAATTATTCTAAAAATTTTTCTAGGCTAAACCCTACCTTTTATTAGGTTTTCTTAATAATTTATTCCTCAGTATTTCAAAAAAAATAATCTAACCATTAATTCATTAATAGACTGCTTGATTAACTTCAAATCGAGACAGAATTTGGTACACACATCTGATTATAGTTTTACTCGAGGATTTATTTATTCTTTTTCCTCCCCCCAACTTAATTTCCATTGTCCCTAATGGAAGAAAAATTAATTTCAAGGAAAGATACTACCTGGTGAAGTATTTGAAGGTTGAAAGTTTTATTGTTGCCATTTCTTTCAATCTGCCTCTGTTGCTCTTCTCTGGTCATACTAAAAGAACATACTAAAAGAACAGAAAGTTAAAAATAACTAATAAACTGGGTTGCCTCCCAAGAGTGCTAAGTTTAAAGTCTTCAGCCAGACTGTGCTGCTTATTATGATAATGTTGGGTTCATAAGATCAATTGATTCAACAATTTCTCCATCATTAATTTCTTCTATATATGGCTTCAACAGCTGGCCATTTACTTTGAATGTATTTCCTGCTTGGGGTCTTTAAGCTCTACAGCTCCATAGAAAAATACTTGAGTTACTATAAAAGGTCCATTCCATCGTGAACGAAGTTTTCCAGGGAAAAGGTGTAATCTTGAATTGTAAAGCCATACTTTTTGATTTGGTTCAAAAGTTTTTCTACTAATAAATTTGTCATGATATGCTTTGGTTCATTCTTTATAAATTTTTGAGCTTTCATATGCATCATTTCGTAGCTCTTCTAACTCATTCAATTGGAGTTTTCTATTGACACCTGCATTTTTCATATCATAATTAAATTGCTTGATAGCCCAAAATGCACGGTGTTCTAATTCTACAGGTAAATGACAGGCTTTTCCAAATACGAGCCTGTAAGGAGACATTCCTATGGGAGTTTTAAATGCAGTACGATAAGCCCATAATGCATCATCCAAACGTTCTGACCAATCTTTCCTATCAGGTCTCACTGTTTTCTCAAGGATATGTTTAATTTCTCTATTTGATATTTCAACTTGGCCACTAGTTTGGGGATGATAAGGTGTAGCTACCTTATGAGTAATTCCATATTTGTTCATTAATCCTTCGAAGTGTCTATTCGTGAAATGTGTACCCCCATCACTAATTATAGCCCTTGGGCATCCAAAACGACTAAGGATATTATGTTGAATAAACTTGATTACAACTTTATGGTCATTGGTTCGAGTTGCCATGGCTTCAATCCATTTTGACACATAATCAACTGCCACTAGAATGTATTCAAATCCAAAAGAGGAAGGAAATGGGCCCATAAAATCAATACCCCATACATCAAAAATTTCTACAACCAAGATAGGGTTTAGGGGCATCATGTCTTTTCGAGATATATTTCCTGTTTGTTGACATTGGAGACAATTACGGCTAAATTCATGTGCATCTTTAAAAAGAGTTGGCCAATAAAACCACTTTGCAGTACCTTTGCTGCAGTTTTCTTTCCACTAAAATGTCTCCCACAGGCAAGAGAATGACAGAAGTTAAGTATACTTTTGAATTCACTTTCGGGACACATCGCCTAATCACCTGATCTGAACAGTACTTAAATAATTCAGGGTCTTCCCAAAAGTAATATTTGATTTGTGAGAAAAATCTATCTTTTTCTTGTTTTGTCCAGTGGGAAGGTACTTTTCCTGTTGCCAAATAATTCACAATGTGGGCAAACCAGGGAAGACTGCTATGGGAAATTGAGAATAATTGCTCATCAGGGAACCTATCTCTGATTATTTCTTTATTGTATTCCACTGAGATCCTAGAGATATGATCTGCTACCATATTTTCAGAACCCTTCTTATCTAAGATTTCTAGATCAAATTCTTGTAGTAGTAGGATCCATCTAATCAGTCTGGGTTTTGTATCCTTTTTTGATATAAGATGCCTCAATGCTGCATGATCTGAATAAACTAAAACTTAGACCCTAACAGATATGATCTAAACTTTTCTAGGGCAAACACAACTGCTAGTAATTCTTTTTCAGTGGTAGTATAGTTCATTTGTGCATCTGAAAGAGTTTTGCTAGCATAATAAATTACATGGGGTTCTCGATTGAGTTTCTGTCCTAGAACTGCCCTACAGCATAATCAGAAGCATCACACATGATTTCGAAAGGTATGGTCCAATCTGGGGGCTTGATAATGGTGCAGTGGTCAAAGCAGTTCGAAGGATGTTATAGGCTGTTAGACAATCTTTATCAAAATTAAAAGAACTATCCTTGGTCAACAAATTACACAATGGTCGAGAAATTTTACTGAAATCTTTGATGAAGCGTCTATAAAAACCAGCATGACCAAGGAAAGATCGTACTTGTTTAACTGAGGTTGGGGGTGGTAGATTTGAGATCAATTCAACCTTGGCTTTATCAACCTCAATACCTCTCTCTGAAACAATGTGTCCAAGCACAATTCCCTCACGAACCATAAAATGGCTCTTCTCCCAACTTAGGACTAAATTCATTTCCATACATCGTTTCAGTACCTTAGTCAAGTTCTCGAGGCAGCTATCAAATGATGCACCAAAGACTGAAAAATCATCCATAAATACTTCCAAAAATTGACCAATCATATCAGAAAATATGGCCATCATACATCGTTGAAACGTGGCTGGTGCATTACAAAGACCAAACGCATACGTCTAAAGGCAAATGTTCCAAAGGGACAAGTGAAGGTGGTCTTTTCTTGATCTGCAGGAAATACTGGGACTTGATTGTATCCTGAATATCCATCTAAGAAACAAAAGAAACTTTGTCCCGCTAGCCGTTCTAGAATTTGATCGATAAAAGGCAAAGGAAAGTGGTCTTTCCTAGTCACGGCATTCAACTTTCGATAATCTATACACACTCTCCAACTAGTTGATGTGCGAGTAGGAATTGATTCGCCCTTTTCATTTTAATCACAGTAATACCCGATTTTTTAGGTACTACTTGGATTGGACTGACCCATTGGCTATCTGAAATTGGATAAATAATACCAGCATCAAGCCATTTTACTACTTCTTCTTAACAACATCCCTCATGTTTGGATTTAGCCTTCGTTGCATGTCTCTATGTGGTTTGGCTTCAATTTCACTATGAATATGGTGCATGCAAACGGAAGGGTCAATTCCCTTAATATCAGCTATTGTCCATCCAATTGCCTCTTTATGTTCTTTAAGTACATCTACCAATTTATCTTCTTGCTCAGAGGTTAGGGTAGATGCAATGATTACTGGAAGGGTATCATTGGGTCCAAGGAATGAATATTTTAAGTCATCTGGAAGAGGTTTCAATTCTAGTTGGGGTGGTTCTTCCAAGGATGGTATTAAAGGACTTGGTTTAGTTGGAAGTGGTTCATATTTTATAGTCCATGGCGGGATGGTGTCAAACTTAGGTGGTTCTAATAACATGTTTATCTCTTTGGTATACTCATCAATATCAAAGTCATCTATTCCAAAATGTGTAAGACATGTTTGTAAAGGATCCGAATCAATCAAACTTTGGAATTTCTTATCTACTACTTCCTCTATCATGTTTACTTCATTTAAATCATACACAGGTGGTCCTTGGGAAGCATTAAAAATATTTAATCTCATCTTCTTGTTTCCAAAAGATACATCCATCACACCTGTTCTACAATTTATACATGCATTAGCAGTAGCTAGAAAAGGTCTTCCAAGGATGATGGGAATTTGGTTAGGATTACCACTAGATTCCATATCTAACACAAGGAAGTCGACAGGAAAATAGAATTCATCCACCTTTACTAATACATCTTCCAATATTCCACGAGGTTCTTTGACTGATCTATCTGCCAATTGTAGTGTTACTGTCGTGGGTTTCAACTCTCCAAATCCGAATAATTCATATACTGAACTTGGGAGAAGGTTTACACTCGCACCCAAATCTAATAATGCTTTCTTGATTGTGAAGTTTCCTATGACACATGATATAATCGGGGTACCAGGATCTTTTAGTTTGGGTGGGGTTATTTGCTGAACAACTGAGCTGACTTGCTCAGTCAAATGTATCTTTTTTGGTATTTGTGTCTTGGCTTTCCGTTTTTGTGTGCATAGATCCTTCAAAAATTTAGCATAAGCTGGAACTTGCTTGATAGCATCGAGAAGAGGTAAGTTTATTTGGACTTGCTTAAATAACTCAAGCATCTCATTCATTTTATATTCTTCTTATCTGAAGGCAAAGGAGATTCTAAAGCACTAGGGAATGGGGCTTTAGGTATGATTGCTTGATCATTGAATTCCTTTTCTTTTTGGTTTAGCCACTTCTAATTTCTGGGTTGGTTCAGGTGTTTTTCCACTTCTGAGAGTCATGACTGATTTAGCATGTTCTGGGAATTTGTCAGGACTATTGGAACCTTCAGCCATGAATTGTCCTTTCGGGTTATCGATAGGCTGACTAGGTAACTTACCCTCCTCCCTTCTACTGAATGCTGTGGCTAATTGACCTATCTGAGTTTCTAGTTTTGCAATAGATTGTGTGTGGGAGTGAAGGATTTGAGTATTCATTTCTAGCCCTTTCAATGCTTGTAACACTTTGTCTTCAAAAGTAGGCTGATTATTCGGTGGAGGTTGTGGGATGTTTGGATATTGTGAATATGGCATGCTTCTAAAATTGGTTTCTTGATAATTAGGTCTGATCGATGAATTGGTACAGGTTGAGGTTTCCAAGAAAAATTTGGATGATTTCGCCAGCCAGGATTGTAAGTATTTGAAAATGGATCATTTCCTGTTCTAGGAGCTAATCGGGTTTGGGCTTGGTGGGCTTGCTCTTGAACAAGTTCAGGAAATTGGTATGCAGCTGGACATTCACCTATAGAATGGGTTGGACTCGAACAAATTATGCAGACCTCATGTAATTGAGTAGATGGGGAAGAGATGTTTCCAACTTGTAGAATCCGATCAAGTTTATGGGATAATTCATCTACCTTAGTATAGATATCTGTAGAATGACCTATTTCATATATTCCACCTCTTTTAGGTTCTACGGGAGGGTCTCGACGAGCAACTGACATATGATGTAATGAATTCTCACTCAATGTCTCAAAGAGTTGCCAAGCCTCATGTTCATTTTTTAACATAAATGTCCCACCACATGAAGCATCAACCATTTGCCTATGCTTTTCTGATAAACCATCATAAAAGCACTGAACCAGTTGCCATTTGGGTATAGCATGATGTGGACATTTTCTAATCAGTTCTTTGAATCTCTCCCATGTCTCATGGAACATTTCTCCATCTGTCTGGGAAAAACTTGTTATGGCTTTTCTAATTTGATTCGTTTTTCCTATAGGAAAATATTTCTTAAGAAATTCTCTCTGAAGATGATCCCAAGTTGAAATTATAACAGTGTCTAATGAATTTAACCAATACTTGGCTTTATCTTTTAGGGAAAAAGGGAATAACTTAAGCCTAAGTGCATCATCAGAGAAATTTTGAATCTTGACAGTTGAGCAAATTTCCAAGAATTCATCTAAGTGTTTGTAGGGATCCTCATTTGTAAGTCCATAGAAAGATGGTAACATTTGGATTACACTTGACTTAATTTCATATTGGGCAGCCTCTACTGGAGGCACTTGAATGCAGGGAGAGTAGGTATACCTTGAAGGAGTGAAATACTCTTTCAACTGTCTGGTTGATTATTTTCGTTATTAGGATCCATAATTCTAAGTCTGTTTGCTCTAATAGTTCTTTCTATCTCAGGATCTAAGGGTATAAGGTTGGGTTGCAACGATCGGCGACCAAGCATACACCCTACCAATGACTCTAAAGCAAACAGTTTTTTTTTTTTTTATTTATTTATTTAATTTTTGTAATTAAGTTTCTAATTTCCTAATAAATTATGAGATGTCAATGAAAAATTTTGAGTTTTGCAGAAAATAAATTCACCTAAGTCAATCTATAGCATAGAAATAAAATAATTATTTTATTTATATATTTTATTTTATTTTTATAATTTTTTTTGTTAAATTATTTATGTTTTATGGAAGATGTCTTAGGGTTTTCTTTCAGGTTTTTTTTAAGGTAAGTTAATTAAAAGAAAATTTGATTAGGTTAAAATTGGATTTGTGGCAAAAAGGAAAGTAATAATTTTTTTTATGTTAAAAAGAAAATATGCAATTCTAACAATTAAGGAAATAAAATAAAGAGACAATAACTATTCAAAAATTAAGAGAAAATTAATCTAATTTTTAATATATTTTATATTTTTTTAATTTTTAAATTTTTTTTTTTTTCAAAATAACACACTTAAGTCCCCGGCAACGGCGCCAAAAATCTGATGCGTGTCGTAGCGCAACGATTTAAACACCTTAATTTCACTATTAGAATAGCGAGAGTAAGGGATCGATTCCACAGGGACTTTAGCGATTATCTTGAAATAAATTTATAAATTTAACTAAATAGATAACTAAGTAGATAATTAGTAGTGCAAAATAATAAGATATGGTTTATCTTATTAGAGCACGGCTCGTACCCGTAGATCACGGCCCGTCCCTTTTAAGAATAAATCAGTCTAAATTATTTTCACTTAAATAGAATTTAATAACAATTAAATATGAATAAAATTTTATTTCAATAACATCCAAGAGTGCATATTAAAATCTAAGATAAAAGAGTTTTAATTTCTGAAGCAATAAGAAGCAACAATTCTTCATAAATCAAATCAAAGACAAGATGAAACGGACTGAAGACAGGCTGAACCGGGTTGAAGACATGAACCGAGCCCATGAACAGAATGGATCCTCCAATGCCCACAGACGAATAGAGCCTCCACGATCCCCAATCGCTCCTGGGATGCGCAGAACAGAACAACCGATCTCTACGGAACAGAGCACACGATTGAGGAAGAACATAGCTTCTCTCCTCTTCTCCACGGCTATCTCTGGAATGAAGCGTCTAGGAACATAGCAGCACGCACGGACTCCTTCCTGGGACTCCAATCCACGGACGAACACACTCTCAAGCTGTAGATCGCTATGCTCGCCTCTTGGACTTCCTCCCAAACGATGCTTCTCTGCTGCTATTTGTAGAGGCCCCGGACGCGGAGAAGACGCGGCGAAGAATTCTGTTTCAAAACAGAGACGCGGAAGCAACAAAGAAAATAACAAGAAAATCTAGATAAATCATAAATAAAATCAAATTCCTTCTAAAGGAATTTAATTCTTCCAATTTTATAACTTCCAATCTAATCTATTCCTTAATTAGTGGAGGAAAAGATTAGATTGGAATCGGAGAAGAATCGCGGAAACAGGGAGCTGGGCTGAGAAAACGATGAAGTCGGCAACGTTTTGCCGTTTTTGCTTTGAAATCCATGCTAAATCCTTATAAAATCAATTCCGAGCTCGCTTT
>UESW01002333.1:159175-242150 GCA_900491605.1 Calamus simplicifolius
CCTACCTTTCTTCAAAGCGCTCCGCAAGGTCAACGAGTTCGAATGGACAAGGAATGTCAAGAGGCGTTCGAGGGGTTAAAGGAATTCTTATTTACCCTGCCGCTGCTAGCCAAGCCCACTGGTGGAGAAGAACTCCTTCTCTACCTCGCGGCCTCTTCTGAAGCCGTTAGTTCTGTGCTGGTCCGCGTGGACACCGACGGCGTGCAAAGGCCGGTATACTACACCAGCAAGGTGCTCCACGACGCAGAGACCAGGTATTCAAATATGGAAAAGATTATCTTCGCATTGATTATGTCTGCCCAACGTCTGTGGCCATACTTCCAAGCCCACCCGATCGCGGTGATCACAGACTTACCTCTGAAGGCAGTTCTCGCTCTCTCGGATACTTCCGACTGGCAAGGTGGGCCCTTAAGTTGGGGGAATTCGATCTGTTTTTTCGCCCCCGCCATGAAGTCTCAAGTCTTGGCGGATTTTTTGGTTGAATGCACTTGGGGAGAGGAGCACCTTAAAGAACCTCCTACGAACACTCAGCCCCCCGGAACCAGTGACGATGAATGGGTCCTCCACGTAGATGGGGCGTCGAATTCTCAAGGGAGCGGAGCAGGCCTCATCTTGGCCAACTCGGATGGAGTTATAACCGAGTGTGCACTTCGCTTCCTCTTTCCAGCCACTAATAATCAGGCAGAATATGAAGCTTTGCTGTCCGGGATGAGATTAGCTCGAGAGCTTGGGGTGAAACGCCTTAGGGCATTCACCGACTCCCAACTGGTCGCTGGACAAATCACAAGGGAATATGAAGCAAGGGATCCCATCATGGCCCGCTACTTAAGTATGGTGCAATTGCTGGCTTCTCCCATGGCGCACTTTAGCATCAGCTACATTCCTCGACAGGAGAATGCTAGAGCCGATGCCCTATCGTCTTGCCACCTCAGACGATGGGATTTTGGGAAGAGCCTATGTGGAGCACTTAGAAGCCCCGAGTATTGACGCACCAAGAGAAATTCTACCAGTGGAGCAGGAGCCTTCCTGGATGGATGCCTACGTCAGGTACTTTACCGAGGGTACCCTCCCAGAAGACCCAGCCGAAGCCAGGAAACTTAAAAGACGGGCCCCAAAGTTTTTCATAATGGAAGGAAAGCTCTACCGGAGGTCGTTCTCATACCCGGTCCTCAGGTGTGTTGGCCCCACCGAAGCTAATTATATTCTGCGAGAGATACATGAAGGTATATGTGGAAGCCATATGGGGGGCAGAGCTCTTGCATACAAAGCCCTACGCAGGGGTATTACTGGCTGACAATGAAGGATGATGCATCCAAACTTGTCAAGAGGTGCGACAGTTGCCAACGCCATGCCAACATTCAACATTAACCGGCGTCCCAGCTAACCCCTCTGGCTGCACCCTGGCCCTTTGCACAGTGGGGCATGGACATCCTGGGACCATTCCCTCCAGCCTCCGGGCAACGCAAGTTCCTAGTGGTGGCCGTCGACCATTTCACCAAGTGGATCGAGGCGGAAGCTCTCGCTAAGATCACGGAGGTCAAAATAAGGACTTTCTTCTGGAAGTCTGTGGTGTGCCGGTTCAGGCTACCTCACACCCTCGTTACCGATAACGGCCGACAGTTTGACAACACGGCCTTCGGGAATTCTGCGATGGCCTAGGCATCCATCATCGATTCACCTCCATGGGGCACCCCCAAACAACGGTGCAGCCGAGGTGACCAATCGCATCATCCTCCAAGGACTCAGGGCTCGGCTAGATAGCTGCAAAGGGCGCTGGGTGGATGAACTCCCCAGTGTACTGTGGGCCTACCACACAACGCCGCGAGACCCTACTGGGGAAACTCCTTTCAGCCTGGTCTTTGGGACCGAAGCGGTCATTCCGGTGGAAATAGGAGTTCCCAGTCCCCGGACGGAATTATACCACAAAGAAAGCAATTCAAACCAGATGCAAGCCGATCTAGATTTGGTGGAAGAATTGCGAGACCAAGCACAGCTTCGAATGGCAGCATTCCGTCAGCGAGCGGCCAAGTACTACAATGCTCGAGTGCGATCCAAGACGTTCCGTCCCAGAGATCTCGTTCTGCGAAGAGCTGAGGTATCAAAGCCAACAGAGGGGGGCAAGCTGGCACCAAAATGGGAAGGACCATACCGGGTCAAGGAGACTTCACCACGGGGCTTATAAAGTGGAAGAGCTAGATGGGAAACCACTTCCTCGCACCTGGAACGCCGACAATTTACGCTGGTATTACCAGTAAGGTGCTATCTTCATTAATTTAAATCCATTTGATAGTTTGATGTTCGAAATGTTCACATTCTTTTTGAATGAGTATGTTCAGCAACTAAAGACCGGCCCAGCGTCGGCACCAAAGACCGGCTCTGTATCGGCACTCAAGACCGGCTCCACGTCAGCAACTAAGACCGGCTCCGCGTCAGCACCAAAGACTAGCCCAGCGTTGGCAACTAAGACCGGCTCCGTGTCGGCAATCAAGACAGGCTCCGCGGCTCCGTGTCGGCACTCAAGACCGGCTCCGCGTCGGCACTAAAGATCGGCCCCGCGTCGGCATCAAAGACCGGTTCCGCACCAGCAAATAAAGACTGGCGCCCCGCGTCGGCACCAAAGACCGGTTCCGCACCGGTAACTAAAGACTGGCGCCCCGCATCGGCACCAAAGACCGGTTCCGCACCGGCGACTAAAGATCGGCGCCCCGTGTCGGCACCAAAGACCAGTTCCGCACCGGCAACTAAAGACCGGCACCCCGCGTCGGCACCAAAGACCGGTTCTGCACCAGCGACTAAGTCCGGCTCCGTGTCAGCACTCAAGATCGGCTCCGTGTCGGCAACTAAGACCGGCCCAGCGTCGGCACCAAAGACTGGCTCCACGTTGGTAACTAAGACCGGCTCCTTATCGACACTCAAGACCGGCTCCGCATCGGCAACTAAGACCGGCTCTGCGTCGGCACCAAAGACCGGCCCTGTGTCAGCATCAAAGACCAGTCCTGCACCGGCAATTAAAGACCGGCTCCGCATCGGCATAAAAGACCGGCTCCGCGTCGGCACTAAAGACCAGCTCTGCGTTGGTGTGAAAATCTCAATAGCCTGAATAGGCGAAATGATGGCACGAAAATGGGCCGCCCAGAGGATATTAACACCCTTTTCGCGGGTGATTATGCGCTCACCCAGCTCAGGGTGGGGGGGCATCTGATACGACTGGTCGTTTCCTCTGGGTAATATTATTTTTTGCACGATTTCCAAAAATGATGTGACAGCCGAACACAGAAATATAACTCCAGCGCCGGCCTCCAGCGCTAGCCTCCAACGTCGGCATCCAGCGTCGACCTCCAACGCCGGCCTTTGGCTCCGGCCTCAAGTGCTGGCCTTTGGCTACGGCCTCCAGCGCCAGCCTCCAGCGTCGGCCTCCAGCGCCGGCCTTTGGCTCCGGCCTCCAATGCTGGCCTTTGGCTATGGCCTCCAGTGCCAGCCTCCAGCATCGGCCTCCAACGCCGGCCTTTGGCTCCGGCCTCCAATGCTGGCCTTTAGCTACGGCCTCCAGCGCCAGCCTCCAGCGTTGGCCTCCAGTGCGGCCTTTGGCTCCGGCCTCCAGTGCTGGCCTTTGGCTACGGCCTCCAGCGCCAGCCTCTAGCGTCAGCCTCCAGTGCTGGCCTTTGGCTACGGCCTCCAGCGCCAGCCTCCAGTGTCGGCCTCCAGCGCCAGCCTTTGGCTCCAGCCTCCAGCTTCGGCCTCCAGCGTCGGCTTCCAGTGTCGGACTTTTTCGCATGCACAATGATCAGTTTCATACAATAGATCCCGTAATTCAAGGTCTATTGCCGTGTACCTCGCTCGCTAAAATCACGGGCAAGTGTTAGCTCATTCAGCAGTTACCGCTATAAGCGGCTCTCATCCAGCAACGGCTTAACCCCTTGCCGTTCGAAGAAACTTATCCCAATAAGGAAGATTCGACGATTCCAACAGAACGAGGTAAACGGGAACCCCAGACAAGTATAAAAAGAGGACCCGAGCTCAATGCGAGGGGAGCTCTCTCGATCTTTATCTCTCAAGTTCTACTCATATACAATTCCTGTTCTACCACCCACTGACTTGGGCGTCGGAGGGTCCCCACCGGAACCACCGGTCCGGAACTTTTTGTAGGCTATCGAAGGAAGACGGTGACCTCTCCACATTATCAAAGGCCTGCGGAGATCTCAGCTCGCCTGACGTTCATTGCAAGTGATTTGGCAGCAACAGGTTTGATTTTATCGGTGGGACTGGAATAGAAATTGTTACTCCAAGTGGTGACTTTCTCGCAGGCTTAATTTTCTACGGAAACTTAAACGCTACGGATCATTCGCTTCGCATAATCTTCTAGCAAATCAAAGGAGGGGTTAGATGGTGGTTAATGATTCAGTATCAATCAGAATTATCTTATTATATATATTATCTTGTTAATCAAAATTATCTTGTTATATCTATTATCTTGGTAATTAGAATTATCTTGTTATATCTATATTATCTTGTTATATCTATTATTTATAACAAGATAATAGATAATAATCATAATTATCTTGATAATATATATAATAAGATAATAGAGGGTTAGGATCGCTGGAAGGCTCCGAGTGTTTAAGAAGGGATCACGTTCGGATCATCCGATAATTAAGAAAATATGTAGAAATCACAACTTCAAGTGGCGATTTCAGTTAAACTGAAATCGCCACTTCAAATGGCGATTCTAGCTATTTCTACTCGTTTTGTCACCAATTCAATTTCAAATGAAGTTTTTCATTTTAACACATCATTTCATCAATATATTTTATTTTTATTTTTTTATTTCAAAATCAATGCCAAAAAGCATCGATTTAAAAAACTACTTACTATCCTTTTAGCACCGATTTAAAAAACTACTCGTTATCACATCTCAAACAATGCGATATCCATTACCCAGGAAGCGAAGGATAATTATATTTATACGTCCAGTTAAAATATTTAAAACAACGACTGGAGATCTATCGCCCACTTACAATGTCTGCCCGGCCTTCGAGCTCTAATTGTCTAAATAGATAGTGGACCCACATCCGGCGCTTCCTCCCTCCCGTGAAGAAATAAGAATAATTTAAATATTAATTTATATTAAAAAAAGACTTGCAGGTCATTCTTAGAAGGTGCTAACAAGGGGTCGACTGCTCTATAAATAACAAACGGCAGTTCCCCAAAATGCATGAGTCACCGATCGAGAAGAAACTTAAGGAAGTGAAGGGCCAAACCGAGGAGGAAAAGCAAAATGGCAGCTGTGGTGAGTGCATTAATATTGTCTTCATACTCTTATTTATGTTTCATGTGAAATTCATTCCATGGATTTTGAGAGGTTTGTTCTTCCGTGCCGTGGCTGTGGTGCTGAGAAGTTCGGGAGTGCGGGTTTAGTCCTATGCCCCAAGAACCTGTTTATCTCTTGGGTCAAGGACGCGAGATTCTGGACATGGGACCGGATCCCACTTGAGATGTGTTCAAAATTTTCCCTTCCCCGTCTTTAATTACCCTACTTCTATATATATTTGAACATAACGCTAAAGTAGTCCCTTTTTCCTTGCTCGATCGCTTTTCCTCAGCCAAGATTACTGTCAGATCGACGTGCCAGAACTCTTAGACGTGTCCTGGCTCGAGGTCCGTGGGAACTTCAACATGTCGCAACTCACAGCTAACACAAGCTATGAGGTCGTGATGGAGGTGATGCTCAAGGAGGCGAGCGCATGCCGCGGGTGGGAGTCACCAGTTACCCTCCATCTCCGCAAGGCGGATAGCACCTCAACCTCCTGCCAAGTGACCCTTAATAGCATGCCGCGGAACGAATGGCAGAACCTCGTCGTTGGCAACTTCGACGCCACAGGATCTGGGGATGTCGAATTCTCACTGACACAGACCGAAGCTGGGCTCTGGAAGAGGGGCCTCCTGATCAAAAGAGTCTTGGTCAAGCCTGTGGTATATATGGCCAACAAATTCTTGCATATATACCGTCCCGCATGCCATGTGCCTCCGCCGAGTGACTTATAAATGAAGTTATTAAACCGTTATTGTAATAAATAAATTTATCGTCTTGTTTACACAGAACCCTGGGAGTGGCGTCAAAAGTTTAGATATATACCCGAAGGACATGTGGATCTCTTGGGAAAGTGATGCTAGATACTGGAAGTGGAACCGGCTCTTGTTCAGCAGGTGATCGATCGAAACTTTTGGCCAACCATGTCTTAAAGTTCTACCTATATATATTATATATATTCACGCTGTTGCTACGCTCTAAATTTGTTGAAATGGTTCTGAATAAGTACTTATATCTTCGGGATTTTTTCAGCCAAGACGGCTATGAGACAGAGGCTCCAAAACTGTTGGGTGTATACTGGCTTGAGATCCGTGGTAAGTTCGAAATGTCGGTCCTGAGATCAAACACTATGTATGAGGTCGTCATCGTGGCGATGTTGAAGGAGCCTTGTTCAGGGTGGGAGCCTCCGGTGACGCTTCATCTGCGCAAGCCGGACAATAGCTCGACCTCGCGAGAAATGACCCTGTCACGCTTCAGACCTAATATCGGGCTAGGATGACAACCCGCCGCGTGCCGGGCACGCAAGGCGTTACAAAATTTTTCACACATAACATTAATATATATAAAACCAAGCCAATTTAATCACTGAATACTAAAAGTTTTGGGTTACAACCCTTACACATCATAATAATAAAGTTTGGGCATCAAGCCCTACACATAAGCAATACTGGGGTTACATCAGAATAATGGGTCTTGTTTTATTTAATATAAGATCCATCACCCCACCAATCCATCTTTAATCTCGTGGCTCTGACAAAAACATTGTAAGATTTTTATGAGCTTACACTCAATAAGTAAGCCACGTTATACAGTCAAATCATAGCATAACAATCAAATAGCACATAAATGATTTGCATGCTTAAACATTCCACAAATACTCAAACATGCAATGTAAGTAAACCCACTGTTTATACTCTCAATGGTAGCTGTAAATGTGACCCACAACCCTACAATATCTCAATAGTGTACCAACAAGCATCCCCCTACTGAAAGGGTCCAGTTACCAGGGTCACGCCATATCATAATCCACCAGAACACATACTCTATATGTGTGATGCCATCTCGAACCAAGCAGAACACATCCTCTAGATGTGTGATGCCATCTCATAGTAACTCAGAATATATCCTCTAGATGCGTGATGCCATCTCGAACCCAAGCAGAACACATCCTCAAGACGTGTGAATGGCATAAACAAGCAGAACACGTCCTCTAGACGTGTAGGTGGAATAAACAAGCAGAACACATCCTCTAGACGTGTAGGTGGCATGAATCATCAGAACACATCCTCTAGATGTGTGTATGGTATGACATGATAAAGGAGAACCGCGGCGACACATAACAGTACCTCACATCAATGCACAAACATATCAATAACATCTCTATATTGCATAAACAGTGGATTATACTTACTTAACAATTGCATGTAATATATCACATCAATGTCATAATAACTGCACCTCTCATGCATAGCATCCACATATGAAATCATAGCACATAAACAACCATGTATTCATAATATTCATCTACTTCAATTTAGCCAATATCCATAACAATTCTTCATGTCACAGTATAATTCATAATTTAAATATTCATATAATGAATAAAATAATTTATTAAATACTGATAACTGGCTTACTTACCTCAGTACGCAATCCAACAGGTATATATCAGCTAGTCAGATGTCTGAGCACCTACAGGATCATTTTACACAATTAATTTATTAGAAAAGAATATTAAAATGACCCTTAGAATTCTACCCAGACTAGTTCACGGGCCCAACTTTGGGCTCGAATATCTCCCGCTATACACACCCAATTGGGGAAGTAAAAATACCCTAAGAAACTAGAATTAACCCAGATTCTAGCCATATAATTATTTGCTAATCCCGGCCCGTTACGGGCCAAAAAACTAGCCCCAAATCTCATTACTGCACGGCCCAAAAGGCCCTGAACCGGCCGGCCCAGCCGGCCCGGTTCAACTCAACCCACCCAATCCCCTGTTTCACCGAACAGGGGACGGGTATCTCGCCGGCGGCCAAGGCCGCCACCGGCCAAATTGAGGACGGTCCGGCCGCCGCCACGGCCGGCCACCAATCCCCCTTTCTCTCTCTTAATTTATCACTTCTTCTCTTTCACATCCGCACGGCATATCACTGTGCCGGCGGCACGGCCGGCCACCTTGGCCGGCCGGACCTCCACCGGACGCACGCCCGGCACCGGTGGAGGCGACAGGCCGAAGCTCAGGCCCGGCGAGGCGGCGAGCACGCCGCCGGGCCCGAACCAAGGGATCGGCCGGTCTCCTTTCTCTCTCTGTCTCACGCTCTCTCTGTCTCCCTCTCTGTCTCTCTCTCACGCTCTCTCTCTCTCTCTCTCTAGAAGCCAGGGATTACCTGATGAAAACGGATGCCAGGATGATGGAGGGAGTCTCCCTCCATCACATATTTAATCCCCCCCGCGCACGCTTCGGTTTAAGGATCCGGGCAAACGAAGCGCTTCGCTGAGAGCGAAGCGTTGCACTGCACAGGACCAAGCCTGAACCTGGTTCACATGAACCGGGAACCGGGTACTACATCCTCCCCTCCTTATAAAAATTTTGGCCTCGAAATTGATACATGACCTCATAACTACGGATCAATCAAATTAATCAAAAGTCAACAATCTTAGATAGATAAATTACCTTCAAATAATTGTGGATACTTCTTTTTAATTTCTTCCTCCAGCTCCCAAGTAGCCTCCCTCTCAGAGTGATTATTCCACTGAACTTTGACATAAGGGATGGTACGCCGCCTCAGAATCTGATCCTTGCGGTCCACGATACGCACAGGATGTCCTCATATGATAAATCCTTCCTCAACTGAATAGGCTCATAAGCTATACATGACTGGGGTCTGAAACATACTTCCTCAGCATGGATACATGGAATACATTGTGAACACCAGATAAGATCGGAGGCAGTGCTAAGCTGTATGCAACCTCCCCAACTCTGCTCAAGATCTCAAAAGGTCCAATATAGCGTGGACTAAGCTTTCCTCTAATCCCGAATCTCATCACATCCTTGGTTGGTGATACCCTTAAGAAAACATGATCCCCAACCTGAAATTCTAACTCTCTCCTTCTGACGTCAGCATAACTCTTCTGCCTGCTCTGAGCTGTACGAAGACGCTCCCTGATCAAATGCACCTTGTCAACTGTCTGCTGGATCAGCTCAGGGCCTAGCAATTTCCTTTCCCCTACGTCATCCCAACATAAAGGAGATCTGCACCTCCTACCGTACAAAGCCTCAAATGGGGCCATCTGGATACTGGCTTGATAACTATTGTTATAAGCAAACTCCACCAAAGATAAGTGGTTATCCCAAGCCCCACCCAAGTCCATTACACAGGCGCGCAACATATCTTCTAGAATCTGTATGGTCCTCTCTGACTGCCCATCAGACTGGGGATGATAAGCCGTACTGAAGTTCAATTTGGTCCCCAAGGCTTTATGAAGACTCTTCCAAAACTGTGATACAAATCTGGTATCCCGGTCAGATACAATAGAGACAGGAACACCATGGAGTCTCACAATCTGCTCCAAATACAAGCTAGCCAATCTGTCACTCGAGACTCCAACTCTGAAAGGTAGGAAATGAGCTGACTTTGTCAGTCTGTCCACAATAACCCAAACAGCATCATTACTCCTGGGAGTTTTGGGCAGACCAGTCACAAAATCCATAGTAATCTTTTCCCATTTCCACTGAGGAATCATCAAAGATTGAAGAGGTCCCGCAGGTTTTTGATGCTCGGCCTTCACCCGCTGACATACTAAGCACTTGGCCACAAACTGAGCAATATCCCTCTTCATCCCTTTCCACCAAAAATTCTCCTTTAAGTCTCTATACATTTTAGTACCACCAGGATGCACAGTATAGGGAGAGTAGTGAGCCTCCCTCAAAATCTCGGCTTTCAACTCCTCATTGCTAGGTACACAAAGTCTGCCTTCAAATCTCAGGGATCCATCATCCATTACATAAAATCCACTCTGATCTCCTGACTGAACAGCAACTTTAATTCTTTGAAGATCTGGATCTTCCATCTGGGAGGACTTAATTCTGTCAACAAGAGTCGGCTGAAGAATAAGTGCAGCAACAAGTCCATCAGACTGCTGTACTCTCAGTCCAATCTCCCACCTCTCGAGGTCCTTCAGAATGTGAGGCTGGGAGGTAAGCATAGCAGCTAACTCAGAAGAGGTCTTCCTACTCAAAGCATCAGCCACAACATTAG
Source organism: Calamus simplicifolius (assembly GCA_900491605.1). NCBI lineage: Eukaryota > Viridiplantae > Streptophyta > Magnoliopsida > Arecales > Arecaceae > Calamus > Calamus simplicifolius. The sequence continues at coordinate 169,526 of UESW01002333.1, forward strand.
CCTTCCCTGGATGATAATGTAGATTCAGATCATAGTCCTTCAGAAGTTCCAACCACCTCCTCTGCCTCAAATTGAGCTCCTTCTGTGTGAAGATATATTTTAGACTCTTATGGTCTGTATACACATCACACGACACCCATAGAGATAATGCCGCCAAATCTTCAAAGCAAAAACCACCGCAGCTAATTCCAGATCATGAGTAGGATAGTTCTGCTCATAAGGCTTCAGCTGTCTGGAAGCATAGGCTATCACCTTTCCATTCTGCATTAGGACACATCCCAATCCTTTCCGAGAGGCATCAGTATAAAGTGTAAAACCCTCAGATCCTGTCGGAAGAACAAGGATGGGAGCTGACACCAAACGCTGCTTTAACTCCTGAAAACTTTCCTCACACTCCTCTGACCAGTCAAACTTCACTCGTTTCTGGGTTAAACGAGTTAGGGGTAGAGCGATGCGAGAGAAGTCTTCCACAAATTTTCGATAATACCCGGCTAGCCCCAAGAAGCTTCTGACTTCAGCCACATTGGAAGGTCGGCTCCAGCTAATAATAGCTTCAATCTTCTTCGGGTCCACAGAAATGCCATCCACAGAAATTACGTGACCCAAGAAAGCTACTTGGTCCAACCAAAACTCACACTTCTGCAGCTTGGCATAAAGCTTCTTCTCCCGAAGAGTCTGAAGCACAATCCTCAAGTGATCCTCATGCTCCCTGAGACTCTTAGAATAGATCAAAATATCATCAATAAATACAACCACAAACTGATCCAAGTATGGCCTAAATATTCTGTTCATCAAATCCATGAACGCTGCCGGGGCATTAGTCAAACCAAACGGCATCACCAAAAACTCATAATGGCCATATCTAGTCTGAAAGCTGTCTTAGGCACATCCCCATCCTTGACTTTAAGCTGATGATAACCTGACCTGAGATCAATCTTAGAGAATACCCGGGCTCCTTGAAGTTGGTCAAACAAGTCATCAATCCTCGGCAAAGGGTACTTATTTCGCACTGTCACCTTGTTGATTTCCCGGTAATCAATGCATAGCCGAAGACTGCCATCCTTCTTCTTAACAAATAGAACTGGAGCACCCCAAGGAGAAGCACTAGGCCTGATAAATCCCCGATCTAGGAGTTCCTGCAATTGGTCCTTCAACTCTTTTAGCTCAGCCGGGGCCATACGATAAGGGGCCTTGGATATAGGTCCAGTTCCAGGAATCAAATCAATGGAGAACTCAACCTCCGGTCAGGGGGCAACTCTGATAATTCATCTGGAAAGACATCAGGGAATTCTCTAGCTATAGGAATATCCTCCAACTTGGCCTCTTTCTTTTGAAGATCATTAATAACAGCAAGAAATCCTTGGCCACCACTCCTCAGATACTTTTCAGCCTGTAGTGCCGAAATAAACACTGAGGCTAGAAGTTTCTGGCCACCAGTAAAACTAAATTCGGGCTGACAAGGAATTTTGAAGTTGACGATCTTCCTGAAACAGTCTACAGAAGCATGATAGGAAGCTAACCAATCCATGCCAAGGATAACATCAACGAATTTCAGTGGAAGGACAATAAGATTGGCATTCAGCTTCCTATCCTCAATGATAATCAAGCAGGATTTGCATACAGTATCAACTTTCATAGTATCACCATTTGGAAAGGCAATGTGTAATTCATGGTCTAGAGATTCAGGTGTCAATGATGCATTCTTGCCAAGGTAGGTGTCAGATATAAATGAATGCGTGGCACCCGGATCAATTAGAGTCTGAGCATAATCATTGCCTATCTAATCATTCCTGGACGTAAATGAAATTTCATTTTAACAATAAGAATATAATGTCCTAACTAATTATTAATGCATTGCACAGGATAAGAATGTAATGCTAGATGTGAAATATTGATATACCTGTCACCACAGAATTAGAAGCGGCAGCATCCTGCTGAGTGAGAGCGAAGACCCTTCCCTGAGTCCTCGGTGGTTGCTGCTGCTGCTGACTCGTCCCTTGACTGGAAGATGGCTGCTGGTTCTTTCGAAGGGGACATGTGGCTATCTTATGGTCAGTCTTTCCACAGGAGAAACAGGCACCAGACACTCCACGGCAAGGTCTCCCCGGGTGGAAATTCCCACAGCGAAAGCAGCGAGCCTCTCTATTTGGTTGTCCTCCTGGGGCCTGGGTGCACCTCTCTTCTTGGCCTGAGCTGGGGGCTGGCTAGAATTATGCCCTTTCCTCTTCTTCTGCTGCTCCCAATCCCTCTGAACCGTATTCATATCTCTCTCAATTACTAAGGCCTTATTTACCACGGCACTGTAAGTGTGAAGCTCAAATGCGTTGACCGCCTGCATCAGTCTGGGTCGAAGTCCCTCCGTGAAACGGGTGATCTTGGCCATTTCATTAGATACTATACTTGGAGCAAAACGGGCCAACCTGGTGAATTCAGCTTCATATTGGGCCACCGAAAGATTCCTTTGCTCCAACTTAAGAAATTCTGATTCCATCCGCCTCTGCATACTCCTGGGAAAGTACTTGTCGAAGAATGCCTCCTTAAACTGCTCCCAAGAAATAGTCTGACCACCCCGACGCTGCTCCTCTACTAACCACCAGTCATAAGCCTCCCCTTGGAGAAGATAAGTAGCAAATCTGATCCTCTCCATCTCCTGACTACCATGGGCCATAAAAGCCTTCTCCATATCTCGCACCCATCTCTCAGCATCAATAGGGTTGCTTGAACCAGAGAAAGGAGCAGGGGCAAACTTCTTGAAATCTGCAAAGCTGCGGCCGTTCCCCACCCAGGATTGAGATAAAGCAGACTGGGTCGGCGGTGCTGATGGAGTGGGTAAGGTTGGCTGCAGCTGCGGAACAGGAAGGGTAGGCTGAGTCGGAGCAGAAGGGGGTGCAGACTGAGCGTCAAAGCCTGCTGGATCTGATGCTGCATGTCCCGCATAGACTGCGCCATACCCGAGAGAGCTTGAAGCATCTCGGACTGGAATCGCTGGTGCTCAGTTCCTACTGGGTTGGCAGGGGCCGTACCTCCAGTAGTTCCTTGACCCACCGGCTGATCAGCATTACCGGCCTGAGAGTCTTCCTCATATTGTTGGCTCCTAGTACGGCGAGCCATATCTATTTCCTGTTAAATTAGTTGGTTAATATCATCATAAGCTAAAGTGTCAGGTTTCTCTAAGTATAATGTCATCAAAATATGTTCTCTACGTGTTATCATGTCAATATGTCTGTGTCCCTAGGGTTAAAACCAAGCCAATTTCATCACTGAATACTAAAAGTTTTGGGTTACAACCCTTACACACCACAATAATAAAGTTTGGGCATCAAGCCCTACACATAAGCAATACTGGGGTTACAACAAATAATGGGTCTTGTTTTATTTAATAGAAGATCCATCACCCCACCAATCCATCTTCAATCTCGTGGCTCTGACAAAAACATTGTAAGATTTTTATGAGCTTACACTCAATAAGTAAGCCACGTTATACAGTCAAATCATAGCATAACAATCAATAGCATATAAATGATTTGCATGCTTAAACATTCCACAAATACTCAAACATGCAATGTAAGTAAACCCACTGTTTATACTCTCAATGGTAGCTGTAAATGTGACCCACGGCCCTGCAATATCTCAATAGTGTACCAACAAGCATCCCCCTACTGAAAGGGTCCAGATACCAGGGTCACGCCATATCATAATCCACCAGAACACATACTCTATATGTGTGATGCCACTCGAACCAAGCAGAACACATCCTCTAGATGTGTGATGCCACTCATAGTAACTCAGAACACATCCTCTAGATGCGTGATGCCATCTCGAACCCAAGCAGAACACATCCTCTAGACGTGTGAATGACATAAACAAGCAGAACACGTCCTCTAGACGTGTAGGTGGCATAAACAAGCAGAACACATCCTCTAGACGTGTAGGTGGCATAATCATCAGAACACATCCTCTAGATGTGTGTGTGGTATGACATGATAAAGGAGAACCGCGGCGACACATAACAGTACCTCACATCATGCACAAACATATCAATAACATCTCTATATTGCATAAACAGTGGATTATACTTACTTAACAATTGCATGTAATATATCACATCAATGTCATAATAACTGCATCTCTCATGCATAGCATCCACATATGAAATCATAGCACATAAACAACCATGTATTCATAATATTCATCTACTTCAATTTAGCCAATATCCATAACAATTCTTCATGTCACAGTATAATTCACAATTTAAATATTCATATAATGAATAAAATAATTTATTAAATACTGATAACTGGCTTACTTACCTCAGTACGCAATCCAACAGGTATATATGTCAGCTAGTCAGATGTCTGAGCACCTACAGGATCATTTTACACAATTAATTTATTAGAAAAGAATATTAAAATGACCCTTAGAATTCTACCCAGACTAGTTCACGGGCCCAACTTTGGGCTCGAATATCTCCCGCTATACACACCCAATTGGGGAAGTAAAAATACCCCAAGAAACTAGAATTAACCCAGATTCTAGCCATATAATATTTTACTAATTCCGGCCCGTTACGGGGCCCAAAAACTAGCCCAAATCTCATTGCTGCACGGCCCAAAAGGCCCTGAACCGGCCGGCCCAGCCGGCCCGGTTCAACTCAACCCACCCGATCCCCTGTTTCACCGAACAGGGGACGGGTATCTCGCCGCGGCCAGGGCCGCCGCCGGCCAAATTGAGGATGGCCCGGCCGCCGGTGGCCGGCCAGAGCCGGCTGCCGCCGCGCCGGCCACCAATCCCCATTTCTCTCTCTCAATTTCTCACTTCTTCTCTTTCACATCCGCGCGGCACATCACTGTGCCGGCGGCACGGCCGGCCACTTGGCCGGCCGGACCTCCACCGGACGCACGCCCGCGCCGTGGAGGCGACAGGCCGAAGCTCAGGCCCGGCAAGGCGGCGAGCACGCCGCCGGGCCCGAACCAACCGGCGGAAGCCGAGCTTCCACCACCGCGCGAGAGAAGGGCCGATTGGCCCTCTCTCTCTTCTCTCTCTCCACCACCACCCCGCCGGACACCTCCCCCGGTGCCGGCGGGGTCGCCGGCCGAAGCTCAGGCCCGGCGAGGCGGCGAGCACGCCGCCGGGCCTGAACCAAGGGATCGGCCGGTCTCCTTTCCCTCTCTGTCTCACGCTCTCTCTGTCTCCCTCTCTGTCTCTCTCTCACGTTCTCTCTCTCTCTCTCTCTCTCTCTCTCTAGAAGCCAGGGATTACCTGATGAAACGGATGCCAGGATGATGGAGGGAGTCTCCCTTCATCACATATTTAATCCCCCCGCGCGATGCTTCGGTTTAAGGATCCGGGCAAACGAAGCGCTTCGCTGAGAGCGAAGCATTGCACTGCACAGGACCAAGCCTGAATCTGGTTCACATGAACCGGAAACCGGGTACTACAAACCCTCAAGTCCATGCCCTTCAACAAATGGCTGAACCTCGTCGTCGGTGACGTCCTGGCGACAGGAAGTGGCGAGGTCGAATTCTCCATGACGGAGACCAAGTCGGGAAACTGGAAGAAGGGGCTGATCATCAAACATGTCCTCGTCCGACCGGTGCACAGCTGAGGGAAGCCGGCCAAATCCCGTGGTTTCCGGCCACGTAATAAGCGGAGACGTGCATTGCATGCATGCTCCCACTTCATTTGGTATTCGTTCCAGCAGTGGTGTTTGGTTGCGATCTATCAGTCTTTCTATGTTGCATTGCTTGCGTTAACTCTATGAATGTGCCCCTGCTCTCTGTTGTAGCAGTTGGTATATGTGTTGGCTATTCAATAAATCTCGTTTTATCCTTTGACTCATCAGCAAAGCTCACTCTTATTCAACTTTTGCTGCGTTGTCAGCAAGTTATATCCACAGTAAGCATTTGACGTGAGCCATTGTAGATTATAATCAGATTTTAATAGAATATTTTAATAGACTTTATAATTGACAATAAAGTACCATAGCAATCATTTCATTTAAATTTGAAATATTTTAGCTGGCATTTTAAATCTCAATAACAGATTTTTTTAGTTGCATTTAAAAATGACATAAAAATTCAATAAAAATAAAATAAAAAATAAAAAAAATGCATGGGTTACTAGCAATAAGTTTTAATGGCGCTTAAAATTGCTAGAAAATAGCCAAGATATATTTTTAGACTTCCTTTTTTTGTGACATTTAAAACTTCTAGTAAATACTTTTTGGGGGGGGGGGAAAATAGTATATATTATGCTACATATATGACATAAAATATTTATACTATTAAAACATGTATGAAATAATTATTTATAGGTATTAAATTTTATAATATTTTTAAACATTTTCACAAGATAAACTATATTTATATAACTATAATTTTGGACCAATATAGCTCATCACATCGCTCAAAAATATTCACAAGATAACTCATATATATCTAAAAAAAAAATCAAGCAAAAGCTTTAAAATTAACCCCCTTAAATACATTTATTTCAATTAGTTTTTAACAAATTGACATTCAAAAGATAATTTTCTAACACAAACTTCGTGTAGCTTTTGAAAGCAACTGATTACATAAGTTATCTATTATGTCTATCTAAACATAAAAAAGAAAAGAATAAAGTTCAGTAAGCCAATCTTCTTCAAGCAATCTCACCAACCAAATTATTTTTTAAAAATAATATTTAAAATAAATGCTATGATGTGTGATTATCTGTCAAAATTTTATGCTATTAAGGTTAAAATGTCATATTTTTTATAATATAAAATAATAAATGTCTGTAAGGATGTACCATCATAAGTCATTTTTATTGTAGAGACACCCTAAGAACTTTAAGTTAAGGAGTCAAAATAAGTATAATGAAAGATTTATTTCTACCACAAGATCTAACATTTTCAAAAGTTAGCACACCAAAATTTTATGTGCTTGAGCTTATTTCTAAGGTTAATTTGCAAGCACACACGCTAAGATCCATATGGAAATTATCTTAACCTTTTGCATTTTGGGTAATCTCTTAAATTCGGACCTCTTCTAAAAGTACAATGGCTATTTCTTACCATTTAAATTTCTATGTAAGAGCGCTAGGTCTTCCGCTATGGCCTGCTTGGATTGGAAAAAAATGAAAAGAACAAAAGAAAAAGGAAGAAGGATAATAAAAACCTTAATTTGAGGGAGATAAAAGAAGTTAAAAAGGAGAGTGGAATAAGGGTTGCTAAGGATTTGTTGTTTCCCTCCATTCCCTCTCTAAATCCTAAATTTTTTTACTTTCAAAATTAAGGGTAAAAAGGAAGAACAAAATATTTTATTGTTTCTGCCCTATCTTTCTAATTCTGTTCTTAAGAATTGATTTGGATTCTTCTAATATCAAAGGATATATATATGATTTACAAATATTAACCTTCCCCTCATTTCTTTTCCTCTTAACATGAACAAGAGTCATCTAAATTATTTTCCTTTTCTCTTCCCTTCTTTCCAGATTAGAAGAGAAAAAACAGACGTCTCTTATCCTTCCTTCTCCTTCCCTCTCTTCCCTTCTTTCTCTTTCAAAGACCCAAAGATGGCATTATTTTTCTTTGACCATGGATTCTCAAAATGCTTTCATAGTTGAACAAAGTTTTGTTCTTTTTCACTTGGGATCTCTCAAAGCCACACAACTGCTAGTTATTGGCAATATACCTTGGGTTAGATGGCAGATAATAGAATTGAAATTCAAAGAAAGGACATCACCTTCCAAGAGTTGTTTGAAGATGATTATTTTCAAACTCAAGCCTTAACTTTAATGTTGTATTTGGTGCATCGCTCTGCAAGATAAATTATCATTAAATAAATTATCAGTAATGTTGATTATTATGTTTAGTATACACAGGTTACAGTAATATTGATTACTGTATTTGGTACGATAAATAGATTATTAGTCATATAATATCAAATTTCAAAAATATCCCTAAATCAAATCTATTAAAAATTCATATACTATTATATATTTGATTTGAAAAAACTTGCATTTATAAATGACAATGCTTAAATTTGATGATCCTCAAATTAAGAAAATAACATTTTACATATAACAAAATGAAAGAGATAAGATCTAAATATGCAACATACATAATAAAAATTACTAAATCATCACTTTCATTCCATTCCTCGTCGCCAACTTCATCAATTCCATTCTCTTCATCCCCATCCCTCTTGTCAGTGCCCTCCACCTCCTCCTCGTAGTCCTTTGCCTTCTTTGGGAGCCCGTCGGCCTTAAGTCTCATCTTCGGCACGGCCTGATAGATGGGCAGGGCCAGCGACTCGGTCGCCTTGACATGGAGTGACCAGACATTGGCCTACTTCTTGGGCACATACCCAACAATGCCTTCGATGGCTGCTATCACATTGTCCATGATCCCATCTCGGCCCTACGATGCCCTACCCACCCTGACCACACTGCAGGGTGTAAGAGTTGGCGAGGGTGCAGCGGGCCTCGAAGGGATGGTAGTTTGAGCGAAGATCAAAAAGGGAGAGGATGTCGGCAACGGGGAGGGAGAGGGAGCGAATGAGGTCGGGGGTGGTGACGGGGTGGAGGGCAAACTTGGGGCAATTGTCGACGAGGAGGCAAATGGAGGCCGAAGGAAAGATGGGTGGGGAAGGGGAATGCGGTAGGCACTGTGAAAAAAAGGACAATGGCAGGGAGGAGGGCTGTGGCAAAGAGGAAATTTTATATGAAAAAAAATTATACTGATAACAGACGACGGCTATAATGATGGCAATCTTTTCGGTGATGACGTAAAGGTAGCTCACCGACAGACGAAGATAAGCACTGTGAAAAAATAAGTGTTTGAAAGGAATGATTTTATTTTTTACAGAAAAGAAAGAAATAATTTTATTTTTATAAAAGAAAAAGGGATAAAAATATTTTGTCAAAAAAATTATCAGATTATAAGATAGATTATCATTAAAAATATATACCAAACATAATTATCTGGCAGGTTTAATTTAAATTATCAAGATAGATTATCGGCTACCAAACGCAACCTAATATCATGCTGATTTGATCATGAGATAATCCGAATTATCACTACAAAATAGGTTATCAATAAAAATATATACCAAACATAATTATCTGACGGCTTAATTTAAATTATCAAGATAGATTATCAGCTACCAAATGTAACCTAATACATGCTGATTTGATCAACTTATTCCAAAAGGGAATATGACATCTTAGCACCATTAGACTACAAGTTAATAGATTCGCTGTCTCCCTGAAATTTTCAACACCCTCGTTATTGTCTTGTCGGACTAAAGGGCTCCACTAATTATGGTTTGAAGTCAAAGAAGCGACATCCTTCATTAATGACAAGCAACCAAAACTCCACGTAATGTGAAACCAAAACAATGCAAACACCTGATAATTCTCGATTACATCATTTTCCAATTAGTCCGAACAGAAGAAGTTTAGATATATACCATGAATTCTTCAACGCGCTCTTTCACATTTCCTTCCTGGCCTGGTTATCTTAAATATGAAGGCATGGCCACCAAACACATACAACTGGCTTTCCTTAACGCCTGCCATGAAACTGGTTGTAGGATTGTTGTTGACACTCCATGGTTTCATTTCCATAGGTACTGCAGATTGGGTCACAAGCGATGGTGTATATGGTAAGTGATGTGGCTGATAAAGCCATGTCTGAACCAACAGCTGAGATTGACCAATGAGGCTATGACACGACAGACAGCGGAAGTCACCCGATGGGGCTGACGGGCCCATGTCCGATGAGCGGCGACCACTAACCCGTTGAATCCACCATTGTTGGCCTTCGGAGTCGGCCTCGGCATTCGGCCTCAGCCTTCGGAGTCGGCATTGGCCTTCAGAGTCGACATCGGCTCCCGAAGTTAGCCTCGGTGGGATCCCCAACAAGGATAGCCTGTACGGCCCACCAACCTTTCAGTGGCCACATGCCTGACAAGACTCGGCCCACCAACCTCTCTGTGACAGCTACGTCTGACAAGACCTAGCCCACCAACCTCTCTATGGCCACCACGTCTGACAAGACCTGGCTCACCAACGTCTCTACAGCCACCACACCTGACAAGACCAGGCCCACCAACCACCGTGCCTAATAAAATTGGGCTCAACAACTGGCTGCAGCCGTCCATGCCGGACGGGACCTGGCCAGCCAGCCCTGACATGCCACAAGGGAGGCATGCTCCACTGCTGCGCCCCTCACCGCTCATCTCCTGCCAGGTGGCTATACCCAAGACTCATAATTATTCAAAAAATGGGTAATAGGGACCCTCAACCAGATATGCATACTTGAACGCTCAAAGACGCTCACACAGTTTCTCGTTCAGAGCTCCCGAGCTCTCTCAAGTTCACTATTGTTACCCAATCTACTTACTTAAGCGTCGGAGGGTCTCCGCCAGAATTACCAGCCCTTGGGACTTCTTGCAGGGTCTCGATCAAGGCAGACCCAACAGAAGATCTTGAATTCCATGAAAAAGGTGAACAAACACTTGCAGGCGATCAAGAAGGATGATCTAGCATCAACAGATTAGCACGCCAGGAAGGGGAGGAGAAGAAAGAAGAAAGAAAGCTCTAGGAAATTAAGCCACAAGTCCCCACTCCCCCTGACATGACAATTGGTGGTGATGTGCGCTTAGAAAGCCTCACCAGCCATGTGAGAGGGATTCTTCAGCAGGCTGAGTAGCAAGAGGTTACCCTCCTTACTCTGCCTTTATCATCACCTCAGATCGCTTAGCCTAACCAGCTTGCCATCCTCATCCAGCAAGTTCAAGCACTGTTGGTAGTGGTCCACGAGCTACAAGAGTAGCACTCCGTGGCTACACAGCAACAACCCAGGCCTCTTTCACCACGTGCGGTAGCTACTCAAGCCAGCTAGCAATCTATCCATGCGAGATCTTCTCAGCGAGAGACTTACCACCATCATGCTTCACCTAGGCACCACCACCGCAGAGCCCCCAAGAGGTAGCGATCCCCCGCCCATCGTTCAAGTAGCCCCTCTCATAGGCAGTGGCATGGAAAGGAGCCAAACAGAGGCATCATCATCAGCGTTACTCCTCCGCTACTCTTCTGAGTTATCAGGGGAGGAGTTAACTAGCGATCGCATTAACTACCGGACAGAGAGGCATCTCAATGAATACCACTAGCGGTTGAAGGAGCTCAGCCGAAGACTTACCAACCAATCGAAGGTGGACTATGACAGTCGCCCCCCTCATTCGTCGCATTATGGAGGGGCCGGTCTCTTTTCAGTTTTGCCTCCATCAATTGGATCCATATGATGGTACCATAAATCCACTGGATCATCTCGAGAGCTATAAAGCTCTCATATAAGTTTAAGGGGCAACTGATGCCCTCCTCTGCATCACCTTTTCGGCCATCCTTTGGAAGGTCGTGCGCATCTGGTATTCTTGCCTACTACCACATAGTATCGATTCCTTTCGATAATTAGAGAGGACCTTTTTAACACACTTTGATGCTTGTCGAAGGATCCCCTGGTTGGCTGACAGCTTATTCTCCATTCAACAAAAGGATGGAGAATTACTCAAAGACTTTGTGGCCCGCTTCAAGATGGCCGCTCTCGAGGTCTACCATCTTGATGATTCTATTGCCACCCTGACCCTAAAGCGGGGACTTTGCCCCTTTCGCTTCATTTTCTCCCTTAAAAAAAGCCCCACAGCTCCTACGCTAAGCTCCTGAGTCATGCGCAAAAGTATATATGCACCTACTGTTGGAAAAAGTAAAAAAAAAAGAATGCCTGTGAGTGAAACACTTGCGGACATTCACTGAACGTTGTGTGAACGTTGGAGGGCTAATGTTCATCAACATCAAGAAACGGCCCAAACAATTAATTTTTAAGCCATTTTTAACGTGATTTGGGACCAACGGCTATTAGGCCTTTATGGCCATTATGGGCCGAGCCATTGGAGCTTTTATGGGCCGAGCCTATAAATAGGCTCAGGGATTCAGATTGAGGCATGAATCAATAGTAAAATAGTTTTGAGTAGCCCTATGATTTATTTCATCTCATTTTATTTCTATTTTTTATTGATCTTTTCATGGGCATCTGAAGGTAATCATTAGGTTGCACCTCCATGCGATCGTACTCATGGTAGAAGGATCGGATCGAGCCGATTGTTATACCTTAGGGACAGATCGCTAATTGGATCGAGCCGGATTGTTGTACCTTGGGGACAGATCGCCAATAACCTGCACGAAGGGGCAAAATCTGATCCTTAGGGCAATGTCTAAGACGCCTCGATCCAGGCTTAGATTCATAGATTCTTTTTATATTTTGTTTATATTTGCAATTACATTTCTAAATTAATTCTCTAGCAATTTCTAGGAAGGATTTTTTGCAAAGATAAAAATACTTTCCAACATCTAAGGATTCGATTTTTCTTTTTTATAAATTGCTAGATTTTTTATTATAAGTTATTTTAAAAAATTATTCTTTTGAGTATGCATATTTTGTATGAATATATAATGTACAGTTATAGATATATACATATGCATACTAGACAGACATATATACCTATATTGACACATATATTCATAGATATATATTCAAGCAAAAGAATCCTTATGTAATTATATATATGAATATATTATTCATGTGGAGATGTGCGGGTTGATACATGCATAATCATGTATTATTTTTTCAGTGCATGCTATATATATATATATATATATATATATATATATATATGATAAGTCTATTTATTATCCCAATTTAACTATTAAAATAAATATTAATTACTTTAAATTTATTAAGAATTGATACTTTTTATGGATGTTTGCAGAAAAGGAGCCTATAGATGGAAAGAGCTTGACTTTTGGAGTCCAATGATGCAGACGACACTCAAATTAAGACTTGGTTTGCCCAAAAAGGAAGAAAGAGATGATTCATGATTTTCGATGCAAAATAAGGCAGGTGAACGGATGGCTGAAAAATTTTCTCATAATATCTGAACAATCTTGAGCATCCGATGGACTCCAACTTTGACTAGAAGAAAACCCTAGACGAGCTCTATAAAAGGAGGACCTCAGGCGGTAGTTGAGGGAAGAAGTTTCTACAAAGCTTTTTTTATTTTCTTTTATTTAGATTATTATATTTAGGCCTGGGAGAGGAAAATTATGGAGGGGATGCTAGCAGCAGCAATGCGTGGCTAGATTCCTTCAACTTGGGATGATGATGAAGCCGGTAATCAGGTTTTATCTTTCTTTTTGTTCTTAATTTCTATGCAATAAAAGTTATACTCTTCTTTATTATATCTTTTGAGTTATTTTTCTGATCGAGTTTTGATCCGGCATACACGGCCTGTACCCTCTATCGATGTACCGTAATCTCAGGATACGATATGTGCCTAAGAGAGACAGATCATAGTATAATAGATTAGACCCTTAACCTTGTAATTATTAGATAGTTTATACTCTAAGAGGACGTGCCGTGATCTTCTGATACGGTCCGTGCCTGACAAGAGATAAATTATTCTAATTTTAAATTTATAAAAATTATTACTATTGCAACATTAAAAAAGAAAATAAAACATGTTTGTATTGTGGATTCGGATTCCTGGTTTGCTTCTCTTGCTATTGAATTTTATTAATTAATTAGTTGTTATCTTTTAATAACCGCTATTCTTAATATAATCCTCTATAGATAAATTTTCTTTTTCTCTTTCGTGAAATAATTGCCCTTGATCCCTGAGGACACGATTCATCACTAGCTATAGTAGTGAGTAGGTTTTATTTTTGACCGCCAACGACAGCGATCAATATATATTAATAGTACCACTTGCGACAAATAAATTCCTCTTAACTCGCCAGTTACTATACATTCAAATCATGAATTTTTGGGTCAAAAATGTTACTAATGACTTCAAAGCATCGGGAATCTCTTCTGGGTTGAAGAACATCTTATTTCATTCCATTGCAGGTCAGGAGATATGTTTTTAGAATCCTTCTTTTGGTGAATGTTGTGCACCCATGACTGCACAAAGTTTAGATATTTAAGTCGATCATGTAACTTTCCTTTAGGCATAACATTGTTGCTTTCTGCAACAATTCACTGAATATCTGATGCCATCTTGTTCATTAAATGATTGCCAAAATTAGATCCCTTGTTGCAAGATAAGATGGAGCATATCTAGTGGTATTTATGTTTGTATCATTGATATTTAGACATCCAGGCTATGAAGCGTTTTAGTCATCGACGGCTTCAATGCAATACGGTTTAGAAAAGTGGATCTATAGCTTTCCTATTTTTTTAAATTTGAGACAATGGTTTAAGATCTGAAAAGAAAAAAAAAAAGAGAAAAGTGCAGGTGTCTTTTTAATGCTTGTCTTGAGTTTTGTAAGTGAACCTAAAACAATTTTTATTGGCATACAATTGGGATGGTAGTAACATGTATGCTTCTGTCAGTAGAATGTAGTCTTGCTTTATACATCACTTACCACATAGCTACAAAACTTAAAAATTTTATGATATACATATGTATATATAGGTATTATATATTATATGTACGTGCACACATACTTGCACTTGTGCACATGACATATGTGTTTTTGTATGTAGATGTATTTTTATATCATTTTATTATTTAACTTTCAAGTGCAGCTACTAGCATATATTTACATTCTTACATAAATGCAAAAGTTTTCTATTCTAGATAAGTGTTTCCTGGTATAGTGATCAATATTTAATATCTTCTAGACAAAAGTGATAGCATTTGGCAAATACTTATTGCTTACCTACTATTGTGAATCTTTCATGTTATCAAATGGCAAAGAATGGATGAACTTGGATGCTGTGACAGGGTATGTCATATAAATGCTCTATTTTGAGTCTCTTGAAATCTATTGCCATGAAATTTAATAAAAGTTTTTATAATTTACTAAATAATCTTATGACTGTTGGAATATCCAACTTATTGTTTATCTTGTATTTGGATATTCAATTCTAATATATCTTTGCCTGATTCTCTTATTTAAGGTCTAGTCCAAAAATAATATTATCTCCTTGGATTTAAGAAGAATTTGGCAAGAAATTATCTAGGAGTGGAGTCCTAGATTCATCGAGGGGGATAGGGCTTAAGCCCATTATTTGGTCACCAGCAGTGGATACCCAACCTTTGTGATTGGAGATCCCATGAATGAGGTTCAATGTGGTAGAAATGAAGCTGATTGAGCGTGTTAGAGCACAAATTTTGAAAAAATTTCCATCCCTAAGATGAGTGCTCTTATAAAGTGATAAAGTAAATTTATGTAAGGTTGAGTCATACTCTTAATGGATCCGAGGTAGGTTATCTGCAGAGTATTGTCACAAATACCCTTGGAGGATTCACCTATATGAGAATTATCATATTAGGCCGTGACTAAAGGTTTGCGCTAAACTTAAAAATTCTTATGAAAAATCAAGGTACTAAGCGCAAGGCTTTTAATATGCGCTGACCGCGTAAACCCAATTGATCCACACTGTGTATGTGATTAGTAGAAGCCTGAGTCAAAGGACCTAGTTCAAGGTCTAATCCACTATGGTTCCTTCAGGTGCATACAATCAATACTAAGTGAGGTTCAAGTCCACAGGATACCTCACCTATTACGCAGCATAAGATGCCCTAAAATATTTATTTTATTTATTTTATTTTTTTTTTTTAAAACTTTTATGGGAGATTGTTGGAAAAAGTTTTTAAAAAAGGAACGCCCTCACGGACATTCACTGTGTGAACGTTGAGGGCCAACGTCCAGAAACGGCCCAAACAATTCATTTTTAAGCCGTTTTTAATATGATTTGGGACCAACGGTATTAGGCCTTTAAGGCATTATGGGCAGAGCCGTTGGAACTTTTATGGGCCGAGCTATAAATAGGCTCAGGATTCAGATTGAGGTATGAATCAATCGTAGAATAGTTTTGAGTAGCCATATAATTTATTCCATCTTATTTTATTTCTATTTTTTATTGATCTTTTCATGGACATCTAAAGGTAATCATTGGGTTACACCTCCATGCGATCGTGCTCGTGGTAGGAGGATCGGGTTGAACCGGATCGTTGTACCTTGGGGACAGATCGCCAATAACCTACACGAAGGGACAAAAATATGATTCTTAGGGCAGTGTCTAACACGCCTCGATCCTCGCTTAGATTCATAGATTCTTTTTATATTTTATTTATATTTTGCAATTATATTTCTAAATTAATTCTCTAGCAATTTCTAGGAAGGATTTTTGCAAAGATAAAAAATACTTTCCAATACCTACGAAGCTAACTCCATGCGGAGGAGAGCTAATAGGAGGCCTAATAAGAAACAAGTCCATCCGAAGCCAAGCGGAGCTCGCCTCAAGAAGCTCGAGCCTCCATGCTGACCAGATGATCGGCATCGAAGCTTTGCCCCCAAAGAAGATAACCTTACCCCTCTTCTTGCCCCTAGATCTTACATCCTCATGAAGATCAAGGGTGAGCCAAATCTCAAATGCCCCGCTCCTGTAAGGCGGGAGTCGCCCGCAACAAGAGCCTCTACTATTGGTTTCATCGGGACTATGACCATGACACGAAGGATTGTTGTTCGCTATTGTTGATGATAAAAAAAAAACCTACTCACTACTATAACTATTGGTGAATCGAGATCGTTTCCTTGGGATCAAGGGCAATTATTTTTATAAAAAAATAAAAAAATAATTTGTAGAGGATTATATTATGAGTAGTGGTTATTAAAAGATAACAACTAATTAATTAATAAAATTAAGATAGCAGGAGAATCAACCCAAGAATCTAAATTTACCATGCAAACATATTTTATCTTCTTTTTTTATTATTGCAATAGCAATACATTTTATAAATTTA
This sequence comes from Calamus simplicifolius, assembly GCA_900491605.1. NCBI lineage: Eukaryota > Viridiplantae > Streptophyta > Magnoliopsida > Arecales > Arecaceae > Calamus > Calamus simplicifolius. Next base: position 186,379 of record UESW01002333.1, read on the forward strand.
AAATTAGAATAATTTATCTCTTTTTAGGCATGGGCCATATCAGGAGATTATGATACGTTCGCTTAGAGTATAAACTATCTAATTATTTGGAAAGTTAAAGGTCTAAATTATTATACTACGATCTATCTCTTTTAGGCACGTACTGTATCCTGAGATCATGGTACATCGATAAAGGGTATAGGCCATGTATGCCAGATCAAAACCTCGATCAAAAAAATAACTCAAAAGATATATGAAAAAAGAGTATGATTTTTATTGCATAGAAATCAAAAACAAAAAGAGAGATAGAACCTGGTTACATGTTTTTATTGAAGGAATCTAGCCATGCATTGCTGCCGTCAGCATTCCCTCCATAATTTTTCTCTCGCAGGCCTAAATATAATGATCTAAATTAAAAAAAAAAGAACTTTATGCAGTAACTCCTCCCCCTCCTGAGATCCTCCTTTTATAGAGCTCATTTAGGGCTTTACCTAGTCAAAGTTAAAGTCAATCAGGTTCAAGATCATTCAGATATCGTGAGAAAACTCCTCAGCTATCCGTTCTACATCACCTGCTTTAGTTTGCACCGAGAATCATGCGAAATCATTTCTTTCTTCCTTTTCGAGCAAATAGAGTCCCGATTTGAGTGTCGTTTGCACCGTTGGACTCCAAGAATCGAGGTCTTTCCATCTATAAGATTCTTTTTGCAAACATCCATAAAAAAAGTATCAATTTTTAATAAATAAAGTAATTAATATTCATTTTAAGGGTTAAATTGAAATAATAAATAGATTTATCATACCTCCAACTTAATCATTGCTAGTCCCTTAGCAATGTAATTAAAATAAAATTATGTGTCGCTAAGATTCTCTTTTGCAAAATTAAATCTAGGCTTAAGGTTGAAAGAAGCTAGCTAGTAACACTAACTAGGTTTTGAGTTTTTAAAGAAAATTTTGCAGTCAGAACTATTGAAAACTTTCTTAGAGTTCATACATAGATCTATAGCACTTGTGTTTGTGATGGCTAACTTAGCATTTCGGTACTAGCTTGTAAGAAATAGTATCTTCGCTTATCACTTACTTTGATCAATTTTCTATACATCCTCAAATTAAGTACATGAGCCGAGGTAGCTTTCACACTGCCTGATATATATATATATATATATATATTTTTTTATATTTATTTTTAGTGATATCTTCACACTGCCCACTTTTTGATGCAAGCAATAATGTTTACTTAGATAAAGGTACCCGATTACTCGATGAAAAACTAATGTTTAGACTTATTTATTTTATTAGAAATAGAAATTACAGCTGCCGAGTTGTGCAGTAGAGCTCCCTTCAATTGACAATAGAGTAACAGATGCTCAAACCGGATTCCATGTCAACTGGTCTTAGATTTAGAGATTGAAACTATAGGGCAATCAGTGGTGACTGGATAATGGGTTGCGTTGGATTCATCTTTTTTTTTTTGGTGCTGATGAATACAGTCCCTTCTGCATGGTTACAATCCTCATTAGGGATATGCCTGAGATGTTCCTTATCCCCATTCCTCATCATTTTATGTTTTGAAAATTTCTCAACATCCATACATGCAGCTAATATGGATGTCACTCTTAAATGGCCTCACTTCATTTATTGGCTGCAGATGATTTATTGCTAGCAGCAAAAGCACAGTAAAGACGCTATGAAATTGAAGGAGATTATGACAACTTACCGTAATCAATCTGGGCAGAATGTCAACTTGGACAAATATGATGCATGCTTCAATCCTAAAACTCTTGATGCTAAACAAAACAGCATGGTTGATGCCTGGGAGATTTATCAAAGAGGTGCTAAATGAAATTATCTCAGAACCCACTATGGGTGAAAGACTGATTCTGATGGACTGAACTTAGTTTGGATGGGTGGAAATGGAAACAACTATCATATCACGGAGATTCACATTGATGCATAATTAATGCATTGGATTATTCTGTGCCTACTGCAGATCAGAAAATTGTGTGGCTCTTTAGGTCTTTCTTTGGGGGTCATGATCAACATCAGCAAAGCACCACAGTCATGGCCAAGGCTGTTGGACAACAAATCTTCCAACCAGATTTCTTTTGGTCCTAGATGGTTGAATCTAGATATAGCTTCACTGGTGATTGGTCTACCTACACCAAACCAAGAAAACTTCAAACATTTGGATGGTAGTAGTGAGGATGATGATGCCTGATCATCCTAAGCTGACGTCCTTGAGCATCAGTGGACGTGCCGTGAGTTTGCTAAAGAAGCTTCACCTCAGCACCGAGATCTACAAGAAGTCTTGGGGACCGGATATACCGGCGGAGACCCTTCGACACTCAAGTTACTGATCAAAATTACAGCCGTGAGCTTGAGAAAGCTCAACCAGAAAGTTGGAAAGAAGATGATCCAAATTCACCAAGTGTTTTTCTTGAATATTCATACCTTCGTCAGGGGTCCCTCTTACCCGATTTGTTGATACTTTGAGTCTGAGTGACTTGTTTGATAAGATTGGAATCTTATGATGAGCCATGACTTTCATGGATGGAATGTCAGAGCTAGTGGGATTGGATTCATCCCATATGAACTGAATGATTGGTACTTCGTAGCAGATAATCACCTTAATTTTGAGGCTTATCTGGTCAGAGTCATTAATACTTCATGATGGATGATGACTTTTTGGGCTCATATGATCTAGGCCATTAAAGCCTCATAATGAGTTATGACTTCTTGGGCTTGTGCTAGAATCAGTAGAGTTTGTCTTATTAGACACATATGAATTAGAGGTAGTTGATGGGCTCATCCTTGTCAGAAGCGAAAGCTTGCTTGGGAAGCTAATAGTTGAATCGAGAGATTAAAGGAGATGGGGCTTCCTAGGAGCCGCTTATGATCTGGGGCCGCCTCTGGGTCGCTTAGGAACTAAGGCTGCCTAGGGGCAAAGGCCGCCTCTGGGCTGCTTATAATCTGGGACCGCCTCTAGATCACTTAGGAACTAAGGCCGCCTAAAGGCCGAGGCTGCCTAGGAGCCGCTTATGATCTGGGGCTGTCTCTGGGCCACCTAGGAGCCGGAGCAGCCTAGGAACTAGGGTCGCCTCTGGGCTGCTTGTGAACTGGGGCCATTGATATCCTAACGACTCCTGTCGTTGGGTAATTTTGGCCGTTAATTTACACGTAGCTTTTATCAGCCACATCATATGTCATCCCGCTTCTGAGTCTTAGCGCTCACACGCGTAGCATTCGCTAAGAGAAAGAATCACAAAATCTCCCACTCTTAAAGGGTCTTGCACACCTTAAATTAGCGGAGGCGGGCATGTATCCTTGAGGAGGTAAAGTCTCTTCAAAGTCCTCTCATCATTTAAGGAATGACACAGAAAGAGATGTGATCTATAGGGAGATTAAGAAAAATACTTCTCAATCAACGAAAAAGATGGAGCACCATTATTGGATTGTTCATATATGTATTCCATCATTGGGCGTGGGTTGCACCTCTCAAGTGTCACCGAGGCATCGTATCTCGAATGGCGAATAATATGGGGATAGCTGGGCAAACCTTCACTCATAAATCTCCGCGTGGCACTGTAGTGGGCGGGACATTCAAAAATTATGTATAAAGACTGTCCTGCCCGCTCCTTCAAGCTTTTCACATCTCCGCTATCTTCCCTGTGCCCTCTTCGCTTTCTGAGTCTCGAGCCCTTGCTTATGTTCTCTTGATCCTCAGGTCAGTTTCTTCCACCTTCCTTGTCCTTTCTCCTCATGGATCCTAGCTCCCATAGGAAAGGTAAAAGCCCCATGATCAAACCTTCAAGGGAGGAGATCCTCTAAGCACGGTGCCGAGCTTTTGATGGTATTTCCATCCGTGATCGCTCGACAACCGTAGCCGGAGCGCCACCTAGGGCCTCTCCTCTGCCCCTTAGGGCTTCTCCTCTACCCTCTAGTCGTCCGATGTCTCCTTGGCTACCCTCTTTGAGTCCGTAGGTCCGAAGGGGATAGCCTTCATCATGACTACCCAGGATGTAAAGAACCTTAGGGCACGCCAGTATCTGTACCTCTGCCCCTCATTCTGGTGATAGATTGACCTTTAGCCAGTCTAATGGGATCGCCTTGTACACAAAAATCTTTAAAGATAGACCATTATTTGTTTCTTACTGTGAACATAACAAAGTTATTTTCCGTTTGGAAATATCAAACACTGATTGCACTTGTATTCTTGATTGTTGAAATATAAAAGATTAAAGCCCGATGAAGAATTCTTAGAATATTATATTAATATGAGAGGATTGCAAGATGCCCCTTCGATCGCGCCCAAAGTATTCTTGTCGTCATGTGGCAGCAACGTATCGAAACTAATTACAAGAATTACGCAGCAACAAAATAAAGCTTCGGCACTGAATGTTATAACAATAAAATACTTGATGGCGCCAAGAAACCTTCCTCGAACGCCGGGAATGACAGACGTCTCCCTCCTCAAAGTCCTGCAAGAAAAGTCCCCAGGGATCGGTGGCGCCGGTGGGGACCCTCCGACGATCAAGTCAGTTCCTTGGGCTCAGACAAAGAACCGCTCCAGCGAAGAGAAGCTGAGGCGGTTAGGGTTTTTGCTGGGAGGAAAAAGTTCAGAAAAAACCAGAGTTCGGATCCCACTTACAGCGTGAGTCTGTGTCTCTTATCCTGGTATGAGTACCTTATCTTACAATCTGAGGAGATTGCCCTCGTACTATGACCGTACATACCGGAGACATCCCCGTACCCTTTGTGGTATGATATTTACGTGTCCGGCGGCCATGGAGGCATGCGGTGCACGCCGCCAGCTGATGGGACCAAGCACAGTTGCAAGCAGTAGCGTGTCGTATGCCGTAGCAAGGTATGAGCATGTACAGGGATATGCAACGCGCCAAACATCGTTATGAGGCATGGCCCTCCATAGCGGGGCACAATCACGGGAGTACTGAACGGTACGCCGTGGCCAGGCGTGGCCACGCGCTGAAAATCATGCGCGAGCCCTGTTGCATGCCAATAGCCGATAACCCCATCCCCCGACCCTGAGGGGGTACCGGGGTAGGGGATGGCAGGGTACCCCGAGACCGACGGGGACCCGGGGTTAAGAAATGATGACCCCACCCCCGACCCCGAGGGGGTGCCGGGGTGAGGGAATGACGATGCGCCCCGGGACCGGTGGGGGCCCCGGGGTTAAGAATGATGACCCCACCCCCGACCCCGAGGGGGTGCCGGGGGTGAGGGAATGACGATGCGCCCCGGGACCGGTGGGGGCCCCGGGGTTAAGAAATGATGACCCCCCCCGACCCCGAGGGGGTGCCGGGGGTGAGGGAATGACGATGCGCCCCGGGACCGGTGGGGGTCCCAGGGTTAAGAAATGATGACCCCACCCCCGACCCCGAGGGGTGCCGGGGTGAGGGAATGACGATGCGCCCCGGGACCGGTGGGGGCCCCGGGGTTAAGAAATGATGACCCCACCCCGACCCCGAGGGGGTGCCGGGGGTAAGGGAATGACGATGCGCCCCGGGACCGGTGGGGGCCCCGGGTTAAGAAATGATGACCCCACCCCCGACCCCGAGGGGGTGCCGGGGGTGAGGAATGACGATGCACCCCGGGACCGATGGGGGCCCCGGGGTTAAGAAATGATGACCCCACCCCCGATCCCGAGGGAGTGCCGGGGGTGGGGAGATGACAGTGCGCCCCGGGACCGGTGGGAGCCCCGGGGTTAAGAAATGATGACCCACCCCCGACCCCAAGGGGGTGCCGGGGGGGGGAGATGACAGTGGACCCCCGTTACCTTTTCTGACGATGCTGGGATCATCATATCAATACTTATCCTAAACCAGTTTCAATACTAATGATAAAAAAATTCTTAAAAATCATGTACACCTCTAAGCAATAATTGACTTATTAAACCTTTTTTCTTTGTTATAACACATCATTCACGCTTCTTCTTCTGAGGATGGCAATTCATTCGCAAAGAGATCGAGTTCGCCCCACTCTATTTTTGGTGGAATGGAGGTTGAAAAGGTCAATTTTATTTCTACTGACAGAAATGTCAGAGGAATATCAAAAGAGTATATTCCTATTCTTTTCATTCCGTTCACTCATCTCTGCTTCATTAGCTCATACTCAAATAATATACCCTTATGCCTACTCCATCAAACCCACTATAATATCTAAAATTTTTAATAAAATTTATAAAATTAATAAATATTTAAAAAAATAAAAATTTTGATATAGTTAAAAAGTCTATAATCACACGCGGATATCCATTACCCAAAGAAGCGAAGGATAATTACCGTACACTACTTAAAATATTCAAAACAACGAGTGTAGATCTATTGCCTGCCGACAATGTCCCCTCCGTCTTCTAATTCCCAAAAGCCATAACTATAAGATAGCAGAGAATTTAACCAAAGGGATAATCCATGGTTAACCATGGTTAACCATGGGATATCCCCTCAATTTATTTCCTAGATGCTGGTTATCCCGAGTAAAAAAAGGTTATCCTATGGATTTACCTTTTGCATTTGATATGATCAATGGGATAGTCAAGGGATATCCTAGGGATAGCCAGGGAATAAACTCTATCCCGTACACTTATCCATGGATAATATTTTTTCCTAGAATAAAAAATAATTAACTTGCTAGTTGGTAGTCATTCTTTAATGGTTTAAATATTAATTTATATTAAAAAAAAACTTGCAGGTCATTCTTTAAGGCTGCGTTTGGATGCTGGAATAAGGCCTGGAATAGGGCCTTATTCCAGCTTATTCCCCCAAACAGCCCTTTAAACGATTGGTGGGCCCACGCAATGGCTTATTCCGGTCAGTGCCTCGGATTCCCCTTTTCTATTCCGCCCGGACCCTTGGAATACGGTATTCCGACACTGTAGCTATTCCAGAGGCAAAAAATGTGACCAAAATCGGGATTTGGTACCGGCCTTCCTCCTTCGCTCTCACGACTAGGGTTTCCCTTCTTCTTCTTCGCCCACCGACGTCCGATCCTTGCTCCTTCCCTCTGGTGATCGCTCTGCGGATGCCCCGAAATAGGTCTCCCAAGCCTATTTCTTGGTGGACGAAGAGGATCAATCAGATCTAACGAGGTTTTAGGTTCGCTCTTCATCCTCTTCTCTGAAACAAATTTTCTCGGTCGTCTTCATCGTTCGATAATCTTCTACTTTAGTTGAGAAGGTCGTCGAGGAGGCGATGGATCAGGTACGCTCTCCCTTCTTTGATGTCATGGCTTTTTTTTCATCTAGGGTTTGAACGCTGCGATGGATCCAATGAGAACCCTTCCATCAGCCGACCCGCCAATTAATCACCACTAGATCCTTGAGAAAGAAGAGTTCATTAAGAACTCAACCTTCGACGGCTAGAGGATCAATGATTTTAGGGTGGCCAAGGCAAACCTCCTTCACCTATAACCTCTCGATCCCCGCCATGGCCGGGTCTTCCTTCGGTGAAATGCTGGCCCTTGGCCAACGACTCAAAATGGAAGTGGTGTCGGGAAACTTCCAGGAAACAGGGCAGAGCCCTTAGACGGTGAAATCTGTGCGACTAAGGGACGGACAACCAGCAAGAATCCCAGTTGACCCAAGCGATCATAACACCGATTTTTGCCGGAGTTCTTCTCCGATGGAGGTTCGACCCTTGCAGGCCACTGAACATGGCCGTTGTTACCTATGAATAGACTCAGGAAATCAAGCTTAGGGACCATGCTTCTTCCCTGTTTCCGGCAATTATCGGTCACCATCTTGGGACCATGGCTCCTAGATAAAGAGTCGAATGAAGGAAATCCATTAAAAGAGGTTTCTCCCTGCAAATCATCTAGGCACTGGTTGAGTCTGCAGCATCTAATTTCTATTACTGATGGCATTCAATAAGGCTTTACTGTTTGATTGATTCTTCAAGCTGCATGCCATTTCAATTTGAGTACAAATCTGCCTGTGATACATCTGTTATCTCTATAGAGGGGCTTGGACTTTATCTTCTCATCGTACCGATGAATGTTGCTCTTTTAAATGACGAATAATTAGGTTATGTGCTCTGCTATCAATCTCCTATTTGTATGGAGGTACGACACCCTATTTCAATGATAACTACATAGTCGATTACGTAGCTATAAATTTAGTTTATAAAAAGCTCAGACTATGCTATGTATATAACCTACCTACCCTTTCCGAATATACGATTTTGACATCCATGAGGGCACAGACATTCATATTCCTTTCATGTTGTAGCCCTATACATGCTTAACAGTCTATAACATGATTTCATACTATGTTATGTTGGTGCCAAAATCCATAACTGCAGTTACATAAATCAATGATTTCATGCTATGTTATGTCATGCCTTATCCAATGTTGTCTTTCTCTAACGATTACTTATTTGTGAGATGGCTGATATTCATTTGAACCTGTTATTTCTAGTATCTATTTTCATTTTCTTATTTTGTTAGAATTCTTTAGCTTATACATCTTACATTGTTCTCCATCTGTCGTATTGTCGACATTACTCATGTACTAAAACTTCTTCATTTGCATATAGTTCCGTTATATAGCACTGTGCCACATGACAAAGTTTAACCAATATGGAGTATATGTAACAAAATATCAACGGTTTTTCTACCTGTAGATATAATGGCGCAATCGAACAAAAACGGTGAGCCGTCACAGTCCCGAGAACGATCGGTCCGAACTAGGGCACCTAACTGGACCAATTCTCTTGACTCAACTTTCGTGACCCTCATGAGGCAAGAGAATGACGACGGAAACTATCAGAATGGTGTCGGGAACTTCCAGGAAAAGAGAGGAAAAATTAGGGAGAGAGAAGGAGGTGAGGCTGGCCGCCACCCGCGACCGGCTCTGGTCCGGCCAACAGTGGCCAGACCGGCACCAATTTGGTCGGAATTGTCGGCGGCATGCCTCTTGGCCACGGCAAGTCATGAGGAAGAAAGGGGAGAGAAAGAGAGAGATTAGGGAGAGAGAGAGAGAGAGGGGAGGCCGGCCACTACGGTGGCTGGCTCTGGCCGGCCACCGGTGGCCGGACCACCCCGGATTGGGCCGGAATGTCGCCGGCATGATTACGAGCCGCCGCGAAGAGAGAGAGAATTGGATTTGAAATGAAATTGGAGAGAGAGAGAGGAAGGGGGGCCGGCCGCGGCGGCGGCTCTGGCTCGGCCGGCGGCGGCCGGGCGCCCCCTAATTTGGCCGGCGGCGCCCTGGCCGCCGGCGGCTGCTCCTATTTCGTTGAAACAGGGGAGCAGGGTTAAAAAGGAAGATTGGGCCGGCTGGGCTGTTTTTGGGCCTGTTGGGCCGTTCAGGAGCCCATTTGAGCAGCGTTTTGGGCCCTGTATCGGGCCGAGAATGGCAAAGTAAATATATGGCCCGAATCAGGATTGATTCTAGTTTCTGGGATAATTTTATTTCCCTATTTGGGTGTATATTGAGAGATATTCGAGCCCAAAGTTGGGCCCGTGAAGTGGTTTGGGTAGAGTTTAAGAATTATTTTATAATTCAGATTTTAGAAATTTAATAATGAAAAATGATACTGTAGGTTCCCAGGTGTCCAATTAGCTGGGTTATCAATTGAATTTGCGTACTGAGGTAAGTAAGTCAAGTATTATAATTTTATAAATTATTTAATTTGTAAACTGTGAACTTACAGTTAAATGTAATTATGTTAATTTGCAAAATCATGTTGTTACTATGATAATATGTAATTATGATAATGACAGTAAAACTTTATGTGTCGCCGCGTTCTCACATGACAGATTCCACATGACACATGACAGATGACAGAATACTGGTACCAGGACCCTTCCTCTTAGGGGATATTTAAGAGTGATACACAATGTGTGTTGTAGGGCCGTGGGACACATAAAGAAAAATAATGACAGTATAAACAATGTTTTGTTTACATCGCATATATTCTAGTAATTATTATTGAATTAAGTTTCAAATTAATTGATCTGATGACATGAACCTGCTGATAGCATGATAAATGAAATTTTGAAATTATATTAGGCTTACTTATTGAGTGTGAGCTCATAAATTCTCACAATGTTTTTCAGAGCCTCAGGAATGAAGAAGGATAATTGAGATAGAAGGAGCTTCTATTAAATAGACTTAGTTTATTATATTGATTTAGTTCAGATTTGCTTGTGTGTAGGGCAGGTAGCCCAAGACTGATAATTATGGTTTGTAATAAATCATGGATGTGAATTTTGCTTTATATTGATTTATGTGATGAAGTTCAAGACGCCTTGCATGCCTGGCATGCGGCGGGTTGTCATCCTAGCTCAAATTTTGGGACTGGGGCGTGACAGCTTTAGTGGTATCAGAGCCAGGTTATGACATTAGGGACATATACATGATGACACTTTAGGCAAAACACTAGAGTGACATAGAGACAATTATAAATTTAAAGGAATCTCAGAAATTATGCTTTGAAAGCCTAACAATTAATGTTTACAGTGATATTAATTACAACTAATTTATCAGGAGATAAGAATGGCACGTCGCACTAGAAGTCGACAAAATGATGAGAGTTCCCAGGTTGGTAATGCTGGCCAACCGGGAGGTCTGGAAGCCACCGGAGCTGCTGCCCCTGCCAATTCAGTCGGGACTGATCAGCAGCAACTCCAGACCGAGATGCTTCAGGTTCTCTCGGGTATGGCGCAGTCGATGCGGGACTTGCAGCACCAGATTCTGCAGGCCTTGTCCGCTCAGCCTACTCACACTGCTCCAGACACAGCCTGCCCCTCCTGTTCCACAGACTCAGCCCGACTCTACTGCTCCACAGACCCAGCCTACTCCATCTCAATCCTGGATAGGGGTTGGCCGCAGCTTTGCAGACTTCAAGAAATTTGCCCCTGCCCCTTTCTCTGGATCCACCAACCCTGTTGATGCTGAGCGGTGGGTGCGAGACATGGAGAAGGCTTTTATGGCCCATGGTAGTCAGGATATGGAGCGGATCAGATTTGCCACCTACCTTCTCCAGGGAGAAGCCTATGATTGGTGGTTAGTCGAGGAGCAGCGTCGGAATGGACAGATTATTTCTTGGGGAGAGTTTAGAGAGATATTCTTCGACAAATACTTCCCCAGGAGTGTACAGAGACAGATGGAATCAGAGTTTATCAAATTGGAGCAAAAGGATCTTTCTGTGGCCCAGTATGAAGCTGAATTCACCAGGTTGGCCCGTTTTGCTCCAAATATTGTGACCAATGAAATAGCCAAGGTCACCAGATTCACTGAGGGACTGCGACCCAGACTGAGGCAAGCGGTCAATGCATTTGAGCTCCTCACTTACAGTGCTGTAGTGAATAAGGCCTTGGTGATTGAGAGGGATATGAATGCTGTTCAAAAGGATTGGGAGCTGCGGAAGAAGAGAAAAGGGCCTACTTCTGGCCAATCCTCTGCTCAGGCCAAGAAGAAGGGTGCACAGCAGACTCCAGCTGAACCACAGAATAAGGAGACTCGTTGCATTCATTGTGGTAACTCCCACCCTGGAAAGCCTTGCCGCAGAGTGACTGGTGCCTGCTTTGTCTGTGGGAAAACTGATCACAAGATTGCTACCTGTCCCTTTCGGAAGGATCATCAGCCTTCTTCAAGTCAAGGAATGAGCCAGCAACAGCAGCAGCAGCCACCGAGGACCCAGGGATGGGTCTTCAACCTCACTCAGCAGGACGCTGCCGCATCTAATTCTGTGGTGACAGGTATACCCTTTAATGTTATATCTAGTATTACATTCTTATCTAGTGCAATGCATTGACAGTTAATTAACAGTAGGTGCAATCCTTAATGTTAAAACAAATTACACTTATGTCCAGGAATGATTAAAGTAGGTACTGCTTACGCTCAAACTTTAATTGACCCGGGTGCCACGCATTCTTTCATATCTGACATCTATCTTGACAAGAATGCATCATTGACACCTATTCCTCTGGAGCAAGAGTTGCATATTGCGCTTCCAAATGGAGATGTTATGAAAGTTGGCACAGTATGCAAATCTTGCCCAATTATCTTGGAGAATAGGAGGTTGAATGCTGATCTCATTGTCCTCCCACTGAAGTTTTTCGATGTTATCCTTGGAATGGATTGGTTGGCCTCCTGTCATGCTTCAGTAGACTGCTTCAGGAAGACTGTCAACTTCAAAATTCCAAGCCAGCCTGAATTCAGTTTTATTGGTGGTCAGAAACACCTAGCCTCAGTGTTCATATCAGCGATGCAGGCTGGAAAGTATTTGATGAGTGGTGGTCAAGGATTTCTTGCTGTAGTCAAGGACCTTCAGCAAGAAGAGACCAAGTTGGAGGATATTCCCATAGCTCGAGAATTCCCTGATGTCTTCCCTGAGGATTTGACTAATTTACCTCCTGATCGGGAAGTCGAGTTCTCTATTGATCTAGTTCCTGGAACTGGACCTATATCAAAGGCCCCTTACCGTATGGCCCCGGCTGAGCTAAAAGAACTGAAGGATCAACTGCAAGAGCTCCTAGATCGAGGATTTATTAGACCCAGTGCTTCTCCTTGGGGTGCTCCAGTTCTATTTGTTAAGAAGAAGGATGGCAGTCTTCGACTCTGCATTGATTACCGGGGAATCAATAAGGTAACAGTGCGAAATAAGTATCCTCTGCCAAGGATTGACGACTTGTTTGATCAACTTCAAGGAGCCCGGATATTCTCAAAGATTGATCTTAGGTCCGGGTACCATCAGCTCAAAGTCAAAGAAGGGGATGTGCCAAAGACAGCATTTAGAACCAGATATGGCCACTATGAGTTCTTGGTGATGCCGTTTGGGTTAACTAATGCCCCAGCAGCATTCATGGACTTATGAACAGAATTTTTAAGCCATATCTGGATCAGTTTGTGGTGGTTTTCATTGATGATATTCTGATATATTCCAAGAGCCATAAGGAGCATGAGGACCACCTGAGGATCGTGCTACAGATTCTTCGAGAGAAGAAGCTTTATGCCAAGCTGCAGAAGTGTGAATTTTGGTTGGATCAAGTATCTTTCTTGGGTCATATAATCTCTAAAGATGGTGTATCTGTGGACCCGAAAAAGATTGAAGCTATCACTAGCTGGAGCCGACCTTCCAATGTGGCAGAAGTCAGAAGCTTCTTGGGATTAGCCGGGTATTACCGAAAATTTGTGGAGAATTTTTCTCGCATTGCTCTACCCCTAACTCGCTTAACCCAAAAGCGAGTGAAGTTTGACTGGACAGTGGAGTGTGAGGAAAGTTTCCAGGAGTTAAAGCAGCGCCTGGTGTCAGCTCCCATTCTTGTTCTTCCAACAGGATCTGAAGGTTTTACTATATACACTGATGCCTCTCGGAAAGGATTGGGATGTGTTTTGATGCAGAATGAAAGAGTGATAGCTTATGCCTCCAGACAACTGAAACCTTATGAGCAGAATTATCCTACTCATGATCTGGAATTGGCTGCTGTGGTTTTTGCTCTGAAGATTTGGCGGCATTATCTATATGGAGTGTCGTGTGATGTGTATACAGATCATAAGAGTTTAAAATACATCTTCACACAGAAGGAGCTAAATTTAAGGCAGAGGAGGTGGTTGGAACTATTGAAGGATTATGACCTGAATCTACAGTATCATCCTGGGAAGGCCAATGTAGTAGCTGATGCCTTGAGCAGAAAATCCTCTTCTGAGTTAGCTGCTATGATTACCTCCCAGCCTCACGTATTGAGAGATCTGGAGAAGTGGGAGGTTGGTCTGAGAGTACAGCAGTCTGATGGACTTGTTGCAGCACTTGTACTCCAGCCGACCTTAGTTGACAGAATCAAGTCCTCCCAGATGGAAGATCCAGATCTACAAAGGATTAAAGAAGTGGTAGTCAGGAGTTCAGAATGAATTTTATATAATGGAGGATGGATCCCTGAAATTTGAAGGAAGACTTTGTGTGCCAAACAGTGAGGAGCTAAAGGCTGAAATTTTGAAAGAGGCTCACTACTCTCCCTATACTGTGCATCCAGGTGGCACTAAGATGTACAGAGACTTAAAGGAAAATTTTTGGTGGAAAGGCATGAAGAGGGAGATTGCTCAGTATGTGGCCAAGTGCTTGGTGTGTCAGCGAGTGAAAGCCGAGCATCAAAGGCCTGCGGGACCTCTTCAGTCTCTGATGATTCCACAGTGGAAATGGGAAAAGATTACAATGGACTTTGTGACTGGTCTGCCCAAAACTCCTAAGCAACGATGCAGTTTGGGTCATTGTGGACAGACTAACAAAATCAGCTCATTTCCTACCTTTCAGAGTTGGGGTCTCTAGTGAAAGATTGGCTAATTTGTATATTGAGCAGATCGTGAGACTCCATGGTGTTCCGGTATCTATTGTATCAGATAGAGATACCAGGTTTGTGTCCCAGTTTTGGAAGAGTCTTCATAAGGCCATGGGAACCAAACTAAACTTCAGTACTGCCTATCATCCCCAGTCAGATGGACAATCAGAGAGGACCATACAGATTCTGGAGGACATGTTGCGAGCCTGTGTGATGGACTTGGGTGGAGCTTGGGATAACCACTTACCTTTGGTGGAGTTTGCATATAATAATAGTTACCAAGCCAGCATCCAGATGGCTCCATTTGAAGCTCTGTATGGTAGGAGGTGCAGATCTCCTATATGTTGGGATGACGTGGGGGAAAGGAAATTGCTAGGCCCTGAGCTGATTCAGCAAACAGTAGATAAGGTGCATTTGATCAGGGAGCGTCTTCGTACAGCTCAGAGCAGGCAAAAGAGCTATGCTGATGTCAGAAGAAGGGAATTGGAATTCCAGGTTGGGGATCATGTCTTCTTAAGGGTATCACCAACCAAAGATGTGATGAGATTTGGGATTAAAGGAAAGCTGAGTCCACGTTATATTGGACCTTTTGAGATCTTGAGCAGAGTTGGAGAGGTTGCTTACAGCCTGGCACTGCCTCCGATTCTATCTGGGGTACACAATGTTTTTCATGTATCTATGTTGAGGAAGTATATCTCTGACCCCAGCCATGTCATAGCATATGAGCCTATACAGTTGAGGAAAGATTTATCATATGAGGAGCATCCTGTGCGTATCGTAGACCGCAAAGATCAGGTTCTAGACGGCGTACCATTCCCTATGTCAAGGTGCAATGGAGTAATCATTCTGAGAGGGAGGCTACTTGGGAACTGGAGGAAGAAATGAAAGAAAAGTATCCACGACTATTTGTATCTTAAAATAGTTAATGATTGAAAACTGTTAGCTTTAGTTGATTGTTAGTCCTTGGGACAAAAATTTGGACTTTTAATTTTCTCTAATAAAAGTTATCAATTTCGAGGCCGAAATTTTTATAAGGAGGGGAGAATGTAATCCCCTAGATTTCTCAACTGCTCGTGAGAGTTATCACGAGATCAGGAAGATAGACTCTAGATATTTAATTTCAAATATATCTAACTAATAGAGTCCCTTGATTTGGGGACTCTGCATTGCCTATAAAAGATCATGTGGAAACCTCCTTCCCATCATACGTGAACGCCCCTTCTCATCATCTCTCGTGCGGACGTTTCTTCCCCAGCGCGCTCTGGTAAGTCCTCTGTCCATGCAGAGAGAGAGAGAGAGAGAAAAAGGATAAGAGAGAGAGAGGGAGAGAGACGACCCGGTCCGATCCTTGGTTCGGGCCCGGCGGTGCTCGCCGCTTCGCCGGGCCTGAGCCTTGGTCGGAGACCTCCACCGGCGCCGGGCGTGCGTCCGGTGGAGGTCCGGCCGGCCATGGTGGCCGGCCGTGCCGGCGCGCCGTAATTAGGGAGAGAGAGAAGTTGGTCCGGCCAGGCCGGACCGCCAATTTGGCCGGAATTGAGAGAAGAAAGCCGGCCACGGCGGTGGCCGGCGGCCGGCCAAGGCCGGACCGCCCCGGATTGGGCCGGCAATGGCCGGCCGAGCTTTTGGGATTGAGAGAGAGAGAGGAAGGGGGGGCCGGCCAGGCCGCCCCAATTTGGCCGGCGGCGGCCCTGGCCGCCGGCCTGCTCCCTGTTTCGGAAACAGATATTATGGGCCGTGGGCCGTTTTTGGGCCTTGTTGGGCCGTTCTGGAGCCCATTTGAGCAGCGTTTTGGGCCCTGTATCGGGCCGAGAATGACAAAGTAAATATATGGCCCGAATCAGGATTGATTCTAGTTTCTGGGATAATTTTTTCCCTATTTGGGTGTATATTGAGAGATATTCAGCCCAAAGTTGGGCCCGTGAAGTGGTTTGGGTAGAGTTTAAGAATTATTTTATAATTCAGATTTTAGAAATTTAATAATGAAAAATGATACTGTAGGTTCCCAGGAGTCCAATTAGCTGGGTTATCAATTGAAATTCGTACTGTGGTAAGTAAGTCAAGTATTATAATTTTATAAATTATTTAATTTGTAAACTGTGAACTTACAGTTAAATGTAATTATGTTAATTTGCAAAATCATGTTATTACTATGATAATATGTAATTATGATAATGACAGTAAAACTTTATGTGTCGCCGCGGTTCTCACATGATAGATTACATGACAGATTCACATGACAGATTATCACATGACAGATGACAGAATACTGGTACCAGGACCCTTCCTCTTAGGGGATATTTAAGAGTGATACACAAGATGTGTGTTGTAGGGCCGTGGGACACATAAAGAAAAATAATGACAGTATAAAATGTTTGTTTACATCGCATATATTCTAGTAATTATTGAATTAAGTTTCAAATTAATTGATGACATGAACCTGCTGATAGCATGATAAATGAAATTTTGAAATTATATTAGGCTTACTTATTGAGTGTGAGCTCATAAATTCTCATAATGTTTTTCAGAGCCTCAGGAATGNATGATAAATAAAATTTTGAAATTATATTAGGCTTACTTATTGAGTGTGAGCTCATAGAATTCTCACAATGTTTTTCAGAGCCTCAAGAACGAAGAAGGATAATTGGGATAGACGGAGCTTCTATTAAATAAACTTAGTTCCATTATTTTGATTTAGTTCAGATTCGCTTGTGTGTAGGGCGGGTAGCCCAAGACTAAAAATTATGGTTTATAATAAATCATGGATTTGAATTTTTGCTTTATATTGATTTATGTGATGAAGTTCGAGACGCCTTGCATGCTTGGTATGCGGCAGGTTGTCACCCTAGCTCTAATTTTGGAACTGGGGTGTGACAGCTTTAGTGGTATCAAAGCCTGGTTATGACATTAGGGACATATACATGATGACACCTTAGGCAAAACATATAATGACATTGAGACAGTTATAAATTTAAAGGAATTTCAGATATTATGCTTTGAAAGCCTAACAATTAATGTTTACAATGATATTAATCACAACTAATTTATCATGAGATAAGAATGG
This sequence comes from Calamus simplicifolius, assembly GCA_900491605.1. Classification (NCBI taxonomy): domain Eukaryota; kingdom Viridiplantae; phylum Streptophyta; class Magnoliopsida; order Arecales; family Arecaceae; genus Calamus; species Calamus simplicifolius. The sequence goes on from UESW01002333.1 coordinate 203,713, forward strand.
CGCGTCGCACTAGAAGTCAACAAAATGATGAGGGTTCCCAGGTTGGTAATGCTGGCCAACTGGGAGGTCTGGAAGCCACTGGAGCTACTGCCCTTGCCAATTCAGTCAGGACTGATCAGCAGCGACTCCAGACCGAGATGCTTCAGGTTCTCTCGGGTATGGCACAGTCGATGCAGGACTTGTAGCATCAGATTCTGCAGGCCTTGTCCACTCAGTCTGCTCACATTGCCCCGCAGACACAGCCTACCCCTCCTATTCCACAGACTCAGCCCGACTCTACTGCTCCACAGACCTAGCCTACTCCATCTCAATCCTGGATAGGGGTTGGCCGCAGCTTTATAGACTTCAAGAAGTTTGCACCTGCCCCTTTCTCTGGATCCACCAACCCTATTGATGCTGAGCGGTGGGTGCGAGACATGGAGAAGGCTTTTATGGCCCATGGTAGTCAGGATATGGAGCGGATCATATTTGCCACCTACCTTCTCCAGAGAGAAGCCTATGATTGGTGGTTAGTTGAGGAGCAGCATCGAAATGGACAGATTATTTCTAGGGGAGAGTTTAGAGAGATATTCTTTGACAAATATTTCCCCAGGAGTGTGCAGAGACAGATGGAATCAGAGTTTATCAAATTGGAGCAAAAGGATCTTTCTGTGGCCCAGTATGAAGCTGAATTCACCAGGTTCGCCCGTTTTGCTCCAAATATTGTGACCAATGAAATGGCCAAGGTCACCAGATTCACTGAGGGACTGCGACCCAGACTGAGGCAAGCGGTCAATGCATTTGAGCTCCTCACTTATAGTGCTGTAGTGAATAAGGCCTTGGTGATTGAGAGGGATATGAATGCTGTTCAAAAGGATTGGGAGCTGCGGAAGAAGAGAAAAGGGCCTACTTCTAGCCAATCCTCTGCTCAGGCCAAGAAGAAGGGTGCACATCAGGCCCAAATTGAACCACAGAATAAGGAGACTCGTTGCATTCATTGTGGTAACTCCCACCCTGGAAAGCCTTGCCGCAGAGTGACTGGTGCCTGCTTTGTCTGTGGGAAAATTGATCACAAGATTGCTACCTGTCCCTTTTGGAAGGATCAACAGCCTTCTTCAAGTCAAGGAATGAGCCAACAGTATCAACAGCAGCCACCGAGGACCCAGGGAAGGGTCTTCAACCTCACTCAGTAGGATGCTGAAGCCTCTAATTCTGTGGCGACAGGTATACCCTTTAATGTTATATCTAGTATTATATTCTTATCTAGTGCAATGCATTGATAGTTAATTAAAAGTTAGGTTCAATCCTTAATGTTAAAACAAATTACACTTATGTCCAGGAATGATTAAAGTAGGTACTGCTTATGCTCAAACTTTAATTGACCCGGGTGCCACGCATTCTTTCATATCTGACATCTATCTTGATAAGAATGCATCATTGACACCTATTCCTCTAGAGCAAGTGTTGCATATTGCACTTCCAAATGGAGATGTTATGAAAGTTGACACAGTATGCAAATCTTGCCCAATTATCTTGGAGAATAGGAGGTTGAATGCTGATCTCATTGTCCTCCCACTGAAGTTTTTCGACGTTATCCTTGGGATGGATTGGTTGGCCTCGTATCATGCTTCAGCAGACTGCTTCAGGAAGATTGTCAACTTCAAAACTCCAAGCCAACCTGAATTCAGTTTTATTGGTGGTCAGAAACACCTAGCCTCAGTGTTCATATCAGCGATGCAGGCTGGAAAGTATCTGATGAGTGGTGGTCAAGGATTTCTTGCTGTAGTCAAGGACCTTTAGCAGGAAGAGACCAAGTTGGAGGATATTCCGATAGCTCAAGAATTCCCTGATGTCTTTCCTAATGATTTGACTAATTTACCTCCTGATCGGGAAGTCGAGTTCTCTATTAATCTAGTTCCTGGAACTGGACCTATATCAAAGGCCCCTTACCGTATGGCCCCGACTAAGCTAAAAGAACTGAAGGATCAACTGCAGGAGCTCCTAGATCGAGGATTTATTAGACCCAGTGCTTCTCCTTGGGGTGCTCCAGTTCTATTTGTTAAGAAGAAGGATGGCAGCCTTCAACTCTGCATTGATTACCGGGAAATCAACAAGGTAACAGTGCGGAATAAGTACCCTCTGCCGAGGATTGACGACTTGTTTGATCAACTCCAGGGAGTCCGGATATTCTCAAAGATTGATCTCATGTCAGGGTATCATCAACTCAAAGTCAAGGAAGGGGATGTGCCAAAGACAGCATTCAGAACCAGATATGGCCACTATGAGTTCTTGGTGATGCCGTTTGGGTTAACTAATGCCCCAGCAGCATTCATGGACTTAATGAACAAAATTTTTAAGCCATATCTGGATTAGTTTGTGGTGGTTTTCATTGATGATATTCTGATATATTCCAAGAGCCATAAGGAGCATGAGGACCACCTGAGGATCATGCTACAGATTCTTCGAGAGAAGAAGCTTTATGCCAATCTGCAGAAGTGTGAGTTTTGTTTGGATCAAGTATCTTTCTTGGGTCATATAATCTATAAAGATGGTGTATCTGTTGACCCGAAAAGATTGAAGCTATCATTAGCTGGAGCCGACCTTCCAATGTGGCAAAAGTCAGAAGCTTCTTGGGGTTAGCCGGGTATTACCATAAATTTATGGAGAATTTCTCTCGCATTGCTTTACCCCAACTCGCTTAATCCAAAAGCGAGTGAAATTTGACTGGACAGAGGAGTGTGAGAAAAGTTTCCAGGAGTTAAAGCAGCATCTGGTATCAGCTCCCATTCTTGTTCTTCCAATAGGATCTGAAGGTTTTACTATATATATTGATGCCTCTTGAAAAGTGTTGGCCCAGATGGCAACCCAAGAGGGGGGGGGGGGTGAATTGGGTTCTTAAAAATTTAAGACTTTTTAGAAGATTTAAACTGATTTACTCAAGATGTGCAAGTGAGTGAAATTAACTAAGAAGCAATGCACAAGCAATTAATAAAGAGAGATAGAGAGAGAGAAAATATAGCACGGCAAACACAAGATAATTTTATAGTGGTTCGGTGCAACCAACACCTACGTCCACTCCCAAGATTCACTTGGGTCCACACTATAATCTCTCTAGATTACAGCCGAGTTGTTTTCCAAGCTCACAACTCAAACTTGTTGTTTTACCGGGTGCACAACGAACCCAGCTGGTTTTCTCGGGCTTACCAGCACAAAACCCTACACATTGTTTTCACGGGCTCACAACTAACCCAACACAAGCACTCCGGCTTGCAACGAGGTATATCAACCTCCACTGATTCAATCCACTGATTGAATCAGCAAACAATCAAAATAACAGAGTTTAAGTAATGAAATGCTCCCTTGAGCAAATATACAAATAAAGAATAAAAGGTTAGAAAAGCCTGATAGTATTGCAGATGGTAGTGGCTTTGGCTTTCTTCCTTCTTCTCTTTAACTCCTCTTGAAATGTTGAATCAGGCCTCAGCAGATTCTTGACCGTTGAAGACTTTGGAGTTGAGATGAAGCTTTTTCTCCCTTTGAAAATCCTTCGATTTGATCTTTGAAACGCTTTGGATTTTCTTTTGACTCTTGTGGATTGATGAGATCTGGAGCAGACGAAACTTCCTCTTGATTTCACTCCTTTTGAATCACTCTATTTTGAGCTAGAAGATTTTCCAATGAAAGCTCTGTTTTTCCCTCTTTTTGAAAGATATTCTTTTCTCTCTTTTTGATTTTCTCTGGATTTTTGATTTGAAAAGAGCTCCTCTATTTATAGAATCTGCAAAAATATATCCGTTAGAGACAAGGAAAAATAGCCGTTATTTGAAAATCTTACCGTTGGGGCTGATGTGTCATCGTTAAAAATCGCGCCCAGATTTGCTGGAGTCGACTCATGCTTTTCCCGAGTCGGCTCAAGCTCGTCTTACCAAAAATAGAAATGTTTAAAAAGGTTAGGGGTCGACTCGCTAAAAGTGAAGTGTCGACTCCTGAAAGTCGGGAGTCGACTCGTGAAAGGCTTGGGGTCGACTCGAGAAGTGCTCAGAAAAACACTCTTCTGGTGTCTGAGCGGAGTCGACTCGCACAGTCAGGAGTCGGCTCGACAGAATCAGGGGTCGACTCGACAATTTCATGGGTCGACTCGACACAGATGCACATTTCTGTACACTGAGCGGAGTCGACTCTGAAACTCAGGAGTCGGCTCCGGAACGTATCAAAAATCAGAAACTTTTCTGATTGACATTAAAATCGTTCCAGATTCATTTTAATTCATTGTTTTGACATGAAATCAATAAATTAACATTTAGAATTGATTCAAGAACTAATCCAAAAACTTATTGAATAAAACATGAATTATAACATTTCTTTTCGAAAGTTTGAATATTGAGCTTAAAGTCACTTTCAAAATTGATTAAAGTTAAACTTGAGCATTCTCATTGATTATTCAAAATAAATTTGTTGCTCATTTACATAAACTCATTACATCCTTTAATAAACTCAATGGCTTTTAGTAATCATCAAAATCAAAAGGATTGGATCATATAATTTTTCTATAATCTTCCAACAATCTCCCCCTTTTTGATGATGACAAAAATATTGAGTTTGTTCATGATTGATTAGTGAATTTATTTTGTTTTCATAGTTAGGCTTAGGCTCCCCCTTAATGAGGTAGCTCCCCCTATGAAACTTAATTAAATATCTCATTGTTTATCTCATTTTATCACAATCATAGAACTATAAAATTCTCCCCCTTTTTTGTTATCAACAAAAAGATAGAGAATCATAAACATTCATTCAAATTTCATTCATTCATTGAAATAAGGAAATAGAGAATTCATTTCATTTAAAGGTCTAATACATCAAAATGTTCAGTACATTGATTTCAAAATGAAAGCATAATAAAAACTTCAGTACAAAACAAGGATTGAAACTCTAGTAACTCAAAAATGAGTTCTTATAATTCTAGTTAGATGATCTACTATATTTTTCATTCCTTCAGATTGAATTTTTACATATTCCTTGAGTCTTTCATCAACAAAGGTGCACGCACTCTGAATTTTGTCTTGAAGCTCTGCGTTGCACTTGGCATATGTCTCTCCATCTCCACATATATCCTTAAGTTCTTCAAAAATATTCTTGAGATCACCACTTAAGGATGCCGATGAAGTGCCGAGAGTGGACTCAATCTTTGAGATACGATCATCAAGAGAATAAAGAGTCTCTCTCAAATGCATAAATTTATTCTCAAAATCAGTTTTAAGCTTATCAGATTGATCTTCAAGTAAGGCTTTGAGTTGCATAAGTTGTTGATCTGAAAAACTGAAGATGAAGTCTGAACAAAAGTTGGAACTGGGGCTGGAGCAGAGGCAGAAATCAAAGGGCTCGGAGGTGCAGGCGAAGGATGTCTAACAGAGGGTCCTGCAGCCTCAGTATCTGTAGCTCTATCTTCTGTCACTCCTTTCCTTTCCCATTTACCATTCTTTTTGATAAATCCATCCGATGAATTGTTGCCAGGCTATAAAAATCAGTGTGTCTTAGATTCTTCATAGGTTCATTATCAGAAATCACTACACCTTGGCTTCGAAAGATCATTGTAAGGATCATCCCATAAAGCAGACTCAATTTTCTTTTCCCTCCACAATCTGCTATGTACCACAGAATCATGCTGGGAAGATTGATAGGCTTGCCTGTCACTATGGCGTCCATTACAAAGACATCTCTCCGAAACATAGTCAAATCTACCAGTTTTAGGAAAGAGAATCCTACTGCAAATATTGTGTAGCAATCTCAACTCTAAAGAAAGCTGATTAGCAAATACCTCTTCAAATCCAACCACATCCCGGTTTAATAATCTGGATAAAGCAGGGGCGCGGTCATCAGAAGAAAAGGTGGAAGTGCCAGACAAGGGTAATTCCAACAATCTAGATAGAATCTCAGCAGTAACAGATAGTCTGACTCCTCTCACATTGCTAATAAGCCCATGGTCTCCTCTAGACAAATTCTTGTAAATTCCTTAACCAATGAGGGATAAGTCGGGCACTCTAGAGAACAAATTTTCTCCCAACCCATCTCGATAAGCTGTCTCCCAACTAGAAAGCCCTCATTCTCAAATAATTCAAAATCCACCTTCCTACCAGTAGTAATGATCCTATCCGCTAGACGATCTACCTGGGAAGACGTGGCAGCAGGAGTAGCAGTCGGAGTAGAAGCAGATGAAGTGGAGTCCGTGCTTGGAGAAGGTTCACGCACCAGACGCTTCACCGTCTTCTTCACGGAGCGCTTTCGCTTGACGCCGCCCGCCACAACACTAGATCCTCTAGTTTTAGGTGTCATTTGATGATTGGAGGTGATAATCAGGGATTATTGGAAGTTTGGAAGGTTTGGAGTGAACGTGGAGAGAGTATTTTGACGATTGGGGTCGAATGGAATGAGCGACGAGTCGACTCTGCCCTAGATAAATCAACTTGGGACCACCTCGAGTCGGCTCGCGCAAACCCAAGTGTCGACTCGGCACAGACACAGAAAGGCCGTCCCGACATGGAATCGACTCGCGCCTAAGAGGGGTCGACTCGAGAGTTTCAGTCGAAACCGGGAGTCGACTCCGATACGCATCGAGTCGGCTCCGAGACCATTTCAGACCAAAATCATGAAATTTCTGAAATGTGTCCGGAAAATGATCATAAAAATTGATAAATAATCATTGGATATGAGTGAATCAATTAGATATGAATTCTAGATAAGATTTCCTTAAGGATTGAGGATTTGAAAGAATCTTAGATAAAATTTCCTTAGGGGTTTCAAATTCATTCTAAAGGATCACAAATACCTAACTCTCCTCTAAGATAACAGAATCTCTCTTCATTTAAAGGTTTAGTGAATATGTCAGCTAATTGATCTTCAGTGTTAACATAATCAAGACATATTTCATTATTTGCTACATGTTCTCTTATAAAATGATATCTAATTTCTATGTGTTTTGTCTTGAGTGTTGAATTGGATTTTTAGTTAAATTAATTGCACTAGTGTTATCACATCTTATGGGTGTTTTATCAAGCGTGATACCATAGTCTTCAAGTTGTCGCTTAATCCATAGGATTTGCGCACAGCAACTTCCAGCTGCTACATATTCAGCTTCAGTAGTTGATAATGCAACTGAATTTTGCTTTTTGCTAAACCATGTGATTAAGTTACTTCCTAAGAAATGGCATGCACCACTTGTGCTTTTTCTATCTAGTTTGCATCCAGCATAATCAGAATCTGAATATGCAATTAGATTTAATGTGGAGTCTCTAGAATACCATAAACCTACATTTTTTGTTCCACTTACATATCTTAGTATTCTTTTAACAGCAATTAAATGTGATTCTTTAGGTTCAGATTGAAATCTAGCACATAAACATACTGAAAACATAATGTCTGGTCTACTTGCTGTTAAATAAAGAAGGGATCCGATTATACCTCGATAATACTTTTGGTCAACCTTTTTACCTTCTTCATCTTTGTCCAGCTTGCATGAAGGACTCATTGGAGTTCCGAGGGGTTTCATTGATTCCATACCAAACTTTTTGAGTAGTTCTCTTGTGTATTTTGTTTGGTTGATGAAGATTCCCTCTTTGCTTTGTTTGATCTGGAGTCCAAGGAAGAAGTTGAGTTCTCCCATCATGCTCATCTCGAATTCTCCCTGCATCAACTTTGCAAATTCTTGACAAAGAGAATCGTTAGTAGCACCAAAATAATGTCATCTACGTATATTTGTACTACAAGTAAATCTTTACTTTTTCTTTTCAAAAACAAAGTTTTATCAACATTTCCTCTTGTAAAATCATTTTCTATTAAGAATTTACTTAACCTATCATACCAAGCTCTAGGTGCTTGTTTCAAACCATATAAAGCTTTGTGCAATTTAAAAACGTGATTTGAAAATTCATGATCTTCAAAACCTGGTGGTTGTTCTACATAAACTTCTTCATTTATAAATCCATTTAAAAATGCGCTTTTTACATCCATTTGAAATAAGTTAAATTCATATGACATGCAAATGCAAGTAATAGCCTAATGGCTTCTAATCTAGCTACAGGCGCAAAGGTTTCATCAAAATCAATACCTTCCTCTTGATTATATCCTTTAGCAACCAATCTAGCTTTGTTTCTAATTACTATGCCATTTTCATCTAATTTATTTCTAAAAACCCATTTTGATCCTATTACTGAATGATTTTTAGGTCTTTCAACTAAAGTCCAAACATTATTTCTAGTAAATTGATTTAGTTCTTCTTGCATTGCTAACATCCAATTATTATCTTTTTCAGCTTCTTCTATAGTTTTAGGTTCAATTTGTGATACAAATGCAAGATGATTACTAATATTTCTCATATATGATCTAGTTCTTATTCCTTGAGATGGATCGCCTATAATCAATTCCTTGGGATGACTATGAGCATATCTCCAGTCTCTTGGAAGATCTATATCATTATGATCAATATTGACATCATCGTCCTTATGTGAATCATCATCTTTAGCTTCTTGCTCATGATCAGAAGATACTTCAATATTAAGTTTTTCAAGATCTTTTTCAATTATGTTTGTATCTTCCTCATCATCAAGCTTTTCAGAACTAGATGCTAAAGACTCATCGAAAACTATATGAATGGATTCTTCAACTACTAAGGTTTTCTTGTTAAATACTCTATAAGCTTTACTAGTTGTTGAATATCCTAAAAAGATTCCTTCATCAGATTTAGCATCAAATTTTTCTAAATTGTTTTTACCATTATTATGAATGAAACATTTACATCCAAATGCATGAAAGTATTTTATATTTGGTTTTCTTTCATTCCATAATTCATAAGGTGTTTTCTTTAAGATTGGTCTTATTAAGGCTCTATTTAAGATGTAACATGCTGTGTTAATTGCTTCCGCCCAAAATACTTTGGTAAGTTGCTTTCGCATAGCATGGTACGGGCCATGTCTTCTAGAGTCCTATTTTTCCTTTCAACTACACCATTTTGCTGTGGAGTCCTAGGGGCTGAAAAATTATGATTAATTCCATTTTCAGAACAAAAACTTTCAAATAAGTGATTTTCAAATTCTGTTCCATGATCACTTCTTAGAGATACTATAGTAGTGTTTTTCTCATTTGTGACTTTCTTGAAGAATTTCAGGAATATTGAGAAAGTCTCATCTTTGTGAGCTAAAAACATTACCCAAGTATATCTAGAATAATCATCTACAATCACTAGACCATATTTCTTTCCTCCTAGACTTGTGGTTCTAGTTGGTCCGAAAAGATCCATGTGAAGTAGCTCTAGTGCCCTAGAAGTTGAAACAATGTTTTTAGATTTGAAAGAACTTCTAGTTTGTTTTCCAAATTGACATGCATCACATATTTTATTATTTTCAAAATCTAGTTTAGGTAATCCTTTAACTAAATCCATTTTAATTAGTTTTGAAATAAGGTGTGTGCTTGCATGACCTAATCTACGATGCCACAACCAACTAATTTCATTTATGTTAGCATTGTCAGCAATTAAGCAATGATCACTCAAGATAATTTTTCTAAATCAACCAAGTAAACATTGCCATGTCTATAACCAGTAAATACAATGCTATCATCAATAGAATTAGTTACAGTGCATACAGAAGATTTAAATGAAACATTAAAGTTTTTATCACATAATTGACTTATACTTATTAGATTATGCTTCAAACCATCAACATAAAGTACATTATTAATAAATGTAGATGGAGTTATACGGACTTTACCAAGGCCCATGATTTGACCTTTACCGTTATCGCCAAACGTAACAACTCCACCTTTCTTTTCTTCTAGGGTGATGAATTCATCTTTGTCACCCGTCATATGTCTTGAGCAGCCACTATCAAGGTACCACTTTTTCTTTGATCTTTTGGCTACAAGACATTCCTGCAACATAATTTAAACTTTATGTTTAGGTACCCAAGCCTTCTTGGGTCCTTCATGGTTAGCAGCAACAAAAATTGTTCCTTTCGGAACCCATATTTTCTTAGCTTTAACATTTAACTTGTTGTTATTATTTAACGTTTTGCATTCAAATGATTTATGACCTTTTTCATTACATTTGAAACAAGTTATATTACTTTGGTTGGCTTTTATAAAAATATTCTTTAAAGATTTTTGTTTCCTTAATGTGTTATATCCTAAACCTGCTTTGTCAAAAACAGCTTTTTGACTATCTAAGATCATGTTAAGTTTAGTTGAACTTAAAGTGAATTTCTCAACAATGTCTTTATATTTTTTAACATCTTTCTTAAGAGAGTCATTTTCTTTAACTTGCTGTTCTTTATCTAAAGCTAAAGTTTCTAATTGATCTTTTAAATCTTTTGTTGAGTTTTTAGTTTCAGATTTTAACAAATCTATTTCTTGATTAAGATTATCTCTTTCTTTGCTAAGTTCATCTTTTTCATTAGTTAAGTTCTTAACTTCTAAAGTTAATTCATTTTTACTTTTAGCTAAGCTAAATTATCATTTTTCAAAAACTTATACTTCTTTTTCAAGGATTTAAAATCAATCATAAGTTCATTAAAAGCCTCAAACATTTCATCAAATGTAAATTCATCATCGGGGGTTTCGGTACTTACCTCATTGTCGTTGTCGTCGTCGTTGGCCATGAAGCAGACATTAGCAACTTCTTTTTGTTCTTCTTCTTCGGAAGAAGACTCTTCACTATCAGTCCAAGTTGCCATGTATGCCTTTTTCTTTTTCTTGTAGGCCTTCTTAAGTAAAGGACAGTCATATCTAAAATGCCCTGGTTTTTTACATTCATAGCATACTAAGGGCTCTTTCTCTTTGTCCTTTTCCTTTTTCTTATCCTTTTTTTTTCTCCTTCCATTTTTGAAACAAATCTCTTTTTGTGGAAGGGCCTCCTTCTTTGCATAAATTTCTTGAACTTCCTTGCAAGGAGGGCTGACTCATCATCATCATCCTCTTCATCATCGCTGCTGCTTATTTCCTTTTTCGCAGCTTTGAGGGCGATGGTCTTCTTCTTTCTTGACTCATCCTCATTGACATGTTGTTTGACTTGAAGCTCATGAGTCATCAGCGAACCAAGAAGCTCTTCCAATGGTAGGATGTTCAGATCTTTGGCTTCTTGTATGGCGGTCACCTTGGCTTCCCAAGTCCTTGGAAGTGACCTAAGGATTTTGCGAACAAGCTCAGAGTTAGTATAAACTTTTCCAAGACTTTTTAAACCATTCACAATATCAGTGAATCTAGTGAACATGCATGTGATGGTTTCATTTTGTTCCATAGTAAATAATTCATATTTATGAACCAAAATATTTATCTTTGATTCTTTTACTTGGTTTGTTCCTTCATGAGTTATTTCCAACCTATCCCAAATTTCTTTTGCGGAATTACAAGTTGAGATTCGGTTGAATTCATTTGAGTCTAAGGAACAATATAAAATATTAATGGCCTTAGCATTTAGTTGTGCCATTCTCCTATCATTATCATTCCAATCCCTTTCGGGTTTAGGAACAATTGTGCCATCAATAAGGTGTGTGGGTGTACTAGGTCCGTTTATTATTACTCCCCACAATTCATAGTCCGAAGCTTGAATGAATATTCTCATTCTAGCTTTCCAATATGAATAGTTGGTTCCATTAAATAAAGGAGGTCGATTCGTAGAATGACCTTCAGCAAAACTTGAACCAATTTGTGTTGCCATATGGATCTTTAGCCCTTGATCGTGAGATCAAATTCTAAATGAGCACTTGCTCTGATACCAATTGTTGGCCCAGATGGCAACCCAAGAGGGGGGGGGTGAATTGGGTTCTTAAAAATTTAAGACTTTTTAGAAGATTTAAACTGATTTGCTCAAGATGTGCAAGTGAGTGAAATTAACTAAGAAGCAATGCACAAGCAATTAATAAAGAGAGATAGAGAGAGAAATATAGCACGGCAAACACAAGATAATTTTATAGTGGTTCGGTGCAACCAACACCTACGTCCACTCCCAAGATTCACTTGGGTCCACACTATAATCTCTCTAGATTACAGCCGAGTTGTTTTCCAAGCTCACAACTCAAACTTGTTGTTTTACCGGGTGCACAACGAACCCAGCTGGTTTTCTCGGGCTTACCAGCACAAAACCCTACACATTGTTTTCACGGGCTCACAACTAACCCAACACAAGCACTCTGGCTTGCAACGAGGTATATCAACCTCCACTGATTCAATCCACTGATTGAATCAGCAAACAATCAAAATAACAGAGTTTAAGTAATGAAATGCTCCCTTGAGCAAATATACAAATAAAGAATAAAAGGTTAGAAAAGAGTATTGCAGATGGTAGTGGCTTTGGCTTTCTTCCTTCTTCTCTTTAACTCCTCTTGAAATGTTGAATCAGGCCTCAGCAAGATTCTTGACGGTTAAAGACTTTGGAGTTGAGATGAAGCTTTTTCTCCCTCTTGAAAATCCTTCGATTTGATCTTTGAAACGCTCTTGGATTTTCTTTTGACTTTTGTGGATTGAAGATCTGGAGCAGACGAAACTTCCTCTTGAATTTCACTCCTTTTGAATCACTCTATTTAGCTAAAAGATTTTCCTATAAAAGCTCTGTTTTTCCCTCTTTTTGAAAGATATTCTTTCTCTCTTTTTGATTTTCTCTGGATTTTTGATTTGAAAAGAACTCCTCTATTTATAGAATCTGCAAAAATATATCCGTTAGAGACAAGGAAAAATAGCCGTTATTTGAAAATCTTACCGTTGGGGCTGATGTGTCATCGTTAAAAATCGCGCCCAGATTTACTGGAGTCGACTCATGCTTTTCCCGAGTCGGCTCGAGCTCGTCTTACCAAAAATAGAAATGTTTAAAAAGGTTAGGGGTCGACTCGCTAAAAGTGAAGTGTCGACTCCTGAAAGTCGGGAGTCGACTCGTGAAAGGCTTGGGGTCGACTCGAGAGGTGCTAAAAAAAACACTCTTCTGGTGTCTGAGCGGAGTCAACTCGCACAGTCCAGGAGTCGGCTCGACAGAATCAGGGGTCGACTCGATAATTTCATGGGTCAACTCGACACAGATGCACATTTCTGTACACTGAGCGGAGTCGACCCTGAAACTCAGGAGTCGGCTCCGGAACGTATCAAAAATCAGAAACTTTTCTGATTGACATTAAAATCGTTCCAGATTCATTTTAATTCATTGTTTTGACATGAAATCAATAAAATTAACATTTAGAATTGATTCAAGAACTAATCCAAAAACTTATTGAATAAAACATGAATTATAACATTTCTTTTCAAAAGTTTGAATATTGAGCTTAAAGTCACTTTCAAAATTGATTAAAGTTAAACTTGAGCATTCTCATTGATTGTTCAAAATAAATTTGTTGCTCATTTACATAAACTCATTACATCCTTTAATAAACTCAAAGGTTTTTAGTAATCATCAAAATCAAAAGGATTGGATCATATAATTTTTCTATAATCTTCCAACAAAAAGGATTGGGATGTGTTTTGATGCAGAATGAAAGGGTAATAGCCTATGCGTCCAGACAACTGAAACCTTATGAGCAAAATTATCCTACTCATGACCTGAAATTGGCTGCTGTGGTTTTTGCTCTGAAGATTTGGCGACATTATCTATATGGAGTGTCGTGTGATGTGTATACAGATCATAAGAGTCTAAAATACATCTTCACACAGAAGGAGCTGAATTTAAGGCAGAGAAGGTGGTTGGAACTATTGAAGGATTATGACCTGAATCTATAGTATCATCCTGGGAAGGCCAATGTAGTGGCTGACGCTTTGAGCAGAAAATCCTCTTCTGAGTTAGCTGCTATGATTACTTCCCAGCCTCACGTATTGAGAGATCTGGAGAAGTGGGAGGTTGGTCTGAGAGTACAGTAGTCTGATGGGCTTGTTGCAGCACTTGTACTCCAGCCAACCTTAGTTGACAGAATCAAGTCCTCTCAGATGGAAGATCCAGATCTACAAAGGATTAAAGAAGTGGTGCAGTCAGGAGTTCAGAATGAATTTTATGTAATGGAGGATGGATCCCTAAAATTTGAAGGAAGACTTTGTGTGCCAAACATTGAGGAACTGAAGGTTAAAATTTTGAAGGAGGCTCACTACTCTCCTTATACTGTGCATCCAGGTGGCACTAAGATGTACAGAGAGTTAAAGGAAAATTTTTGGTGGAAAGGTATGAAGAGGAAGATTGCTCAGTATGTGGCCAAGTGCTTGGTGTGCCAGCGAGTGAAGGCCGAGCATCAAAGGCCTGCGGGACCTCTTCAATCTCTGATGATTCCACAGTGGAAATGGGAAAAGATTACAATGGACTTTGTGACTGGTCTGCCCAAAACTCCTAAGAGTAACGATGCAGTTTGGGTCATTATGGACAGACTAACAAAATCAGCTCATTTCCTACCTTTCAGAGTTTGGGTCTCTAGTGAAAGGTTGGCTAATTTGTATATTGAGCAGATCATGAGACTCCATGGTATCCCGGTATCTATTGTATCAGATAGAGATACCATGTTTGTATCCCAGTTTTGAAAGAGTCCTCATAAGGCCATGGGGACCAAACTAAACTTCAGTACTGCCAATCATCCCTAGTCAGATGGACAATCAGAGAGGACAATACATATTCTGGAGGACATGTTGCGAGCCTATGTGATAGACTTGGGTGGAGCTTGGGATAACCACTTACCTTTGGTAGAGTTTGCATATAATAATAGTTACCAAGCCAGCATCTAAATGGCTCCATTTGAAGCTCTATATGGTAGGAGGTGCAGATCTCCTATATGTTGGGATGACGTGGGGGAAAAGAAATTGCTAGGCCCTAAGCTGATTCAGCAAATAGTAGATAAGGTGCATTTGATCAGGGAGCATCTTCGTACAGCTCAGAGCAGGCAACAGAGCTATGTTGATGTCAGAAGAAGGGAATTGGAGTTCCAGGTTGGGGACCATGTTTTCTTAAGGGTATCACCAACCAAAGATGTGATAAGATTTGGGATTAAAAGAAAGCTGAGTCCATGTTATATTGGACCTTTTGAGATCTTGAGCAGAGTCAGAGAGGTTGCTTACAGCCTGGCACTGCCTCTGATTCTATCTGGGGTACATAATGTTTTTCATGTCTCTATGTTGAGGAAGTATATCTCTGACCCCAGCCATGTCATAGCATATGAGCCTATACAGTTGAGGATAGATTTATCGTATGAGGAGCATCCTGTGCGTATCGTAGATCGCAAAGATCAGGTTCTGAGATGGCGTACCATTCCCTATGTCAAGGTGCAATGGAGTAATCATTCTGAGAGGGACGCTACTTGAGAACTGGAGGAAGAAATGAAAGAAAATTATCCACAACTATTTGAATCTTAATATAGTTAATGATATAGCTACGACTGTTGACTTTTGAATAAAGATTTAGTTGACTGGTAGTCCTTGGGACAAATTGAAATTTTAATTTTCTCTAACGAAAGTTATCAATTTCGAGGCCGACATTTTTATAAAGAGGGGAGAATGTAATCCCCTAGATTTCTCAACTACTCGTGAGAGTTATCACGAGATCGGGATGATAGACTCTAAAGATTTGAATTTCAAATATCTCTAACTAATAGAGTCTCAAATCCCTTGATTTGAGGACTCTGCATCGCCTTTAAAGGATCACCGAAACCTCCTTCCCATCATCCACAAACGCCTCCTTCCCATCATCATCGTGCACGCATCTGCTCCTGGTAAGTCCTCTATCTATGCCTAGGAGAGAGAGAGAAAGTTAGAGAGAGAAAGTTAAAGAGAGACAGAGAGGAACCGGGTTAAGGAAACCCGGTCCCTTCCCTGTGTCAACGCGGGTTCAGGCCCGGCGGCATGCCCGTCGCCTCGCCTGGCCTAAGCCCTGGCTGACGGCCCCACCGGCACCGGCGACGGTGTCCAGTGGGGTGCCGAAGGAGAGAGAGAGAGAGAAGAGAGATGAGACGGGAGAGAGAAATCACCTGTGACTGTTAGCCGGCAGTCCAATCCTTGGTTTGGGCCCGGCGGCATGCTCGCCGCTTCGCCGGGCCTGAGCCTTGGTCGGCGACCTCCACCAGCGCCGGGCGTGCGTCCGATGGAGGTCCAGCCGGCCATGGTGGCCGGCCATGCCGCCGGCACGCCTCTTGGCCACAAAAAATTGTGAGAAAGAAAGAGGGAAAGAGAGAGGAATTAGAGAGAGAGAGGGCGGGGGAGGCCAACCGCGGCGGCGGCCAGCTCTGGCCTGGCCACGTCGCCGGCGTGAATCCAAGCCACCGCGGATAGAGAGAGAGAAAACTGGAATTAGAATGAAATTGGAGAGAGAGAGAGGCAATTCCAATTGATAACCAAATTAGGGGCAGCCCGGCCGCCGATGATCGGGCCGAGAATGGCAAAGTAAATATATGGCCCGAATCAGGATTGATTCTAGTTTCTGGAGATAATTTTGTTTCCCTATTTGGGTGTATACATTGAGAGATATTCGAGCCCAAAGTTGGGCTCGTGAAGTGGTTTGGGTAGAGTTTAAGAATCATTTTATAATTCAGATTTTAGAAATTTAATAATAAAAAATGATATCATAGGTTCCCAGGTGTCCAATTAGCTGGGTTATCAATTGGAATTCACATACTGTGGTAAGTAAGTCAAGTATTAATTTTATAAATTATTTAATTTGTAAACTATGAACTTACAGTTAAATATAATTATGTTAATCTTGCAAAATTATGTTGTTACTATGATAATATGTAATTATGATAATGACAGTAAAACTTTATTTTTCGCTGCGGTTCTCATGATAGATTATGATATGATATATTATCACATGATAGATTATTACATGACAGATTATTATATAACTGATTATGATATGATAGAATACTGGTACCAGGACCCTTCCTCTTAGGGGATATTTAAGAGTGATATACAAGATGTGTGTTGTAGGGCCGTGGGACACATAAAGAAAAACGACGAGCTGCTATCACATCATCTTCCGGAAGATCACTACCGTTTTAGCCATCGCTGATGATCGTACGATCTTTTTCTTTCATAAAAAATTGTTGCTGGTGATCGGTACTAGATTTAGTGGTGATATATTGCTTCGCGCTATCTTTATTTTTCTTCTTTCCTTCATTAATTCTAGGATTTTGAGAGCTGGAGTTAGTCCGAGATCGAAGCCGTGGCCTCGTGTCCAGGCTGATCATTTCGGCTCTAGGCTTCTTTTTCGGTATGAAGATAGAAATCTCTCGGGCTTTAAACGGATTCATTTTATGGAATCAATATTTTCTTTTTTTAATTTTCTTAGATGTTTTCAGTAGCTGAGCAAGTGGAATTGGTGTTAGTGACGATCTTGGAGAAGTCATTGGAGTTCTGCATCAGTTTTCTTGAGAAATCAGTGTTTGAAGGCGATGATTTCAGCTTGCTGGTATGCTTCTTGGAGCATGTTTGGGAGTGGTTAGCTTGATTTCTTTTTTTATTCATGAGATTGGATGGGTTTGATTTTTGTTTCCGCCGGGATCCGTCCTCCGACTCGGGCGCGGTTGATCTCCAAAGGGGGCGGACCTGTACAAAAGTCCTCGCGCGAGAGGCGTTGGGGGTGGCCCTCCACGGAAGACCCTCCGACGCTCAAGTCAGTGGAGAAGAAATCGACGATCAACCAGATAATGGGGAGGTGGATCTCTCCGGGAGGCCTCTTCGGGGGCGACCAATCGGGAGCTCTAAAGGACAAGAGCACCGACGAGCTGCCGGCGAGAGAGCAGGAGAGTGAGGAGTGAGGGTATGAGCGCATGCGAATGTGCGTACCTGAGGGAATCTGGGAGTGTCCTATTTATAGACTATCACCTGGATCTTGAGCGCCTTCTGGAAGGTTCATAGGTTGTTAGGATATGGGAGTGGATCGAATTAGGCCATTGTGGGGCTGTTGGTATCCGTATCTTATCTGTTAGGGGATCGACGGCTGGGAGAGCCCCTTGATGGCTTGAGATCTGGTAGATATGTAGGTCTCAGGTGGCCTTGATAGGTTCTAGACCACTTCTCAGTATGATTCCTTGTCTAGGGTGCCGTTACAACAGGCTGAGGCTCTCCCGCGTCAGGTTCCGCGGAGGTGGGTATTGGATCGTGGGGCGTTCATGACGTCGGGACATGGAAGCTCGGGGGAGGCCGAGCTACGGAAGCCCGGGGAGGCCGAGCTATGGAAGCTCGGGGGAGGCCGAGCTACGGAAGCCCGGGGAGGCCGAAGGGAGAAGGTCGGCCTTAGCCACCTCGCACGGATATTGATGCAATGATGATTTTACCCCCCAACACATGCCCTCCACTCCCTAGTTCGAAGCGTAGGTTCGGGCATAGGGAGTATAAGTCCAAGCGGCATGTTCCGGATGGGACGTTTTGGTTTAGACAGCCCGTGCAATGATGCCCTAATTAATGCGTCAGGGTCATTGTGCCTTCGGGGGTAAGGCTCTCTCAAAAATGACGGTTGGGAATGCGCCACGTCGTGAATCCCGATCGATCGGGCGTTTGTCGAGGCGGTTCCGAACGCCTCGGGTGGGATGCCCCGTCTTCTCAAGGCGGCTTCCTTAGTGGGGAAGCAAGGCGATAGACGTACTATATATATATATATGTGCATGTTTGCAGCATCCTCTCGTCTTTTTTTGAAAAGTTTGGCCTTTCATCCTTCTCGACGCTCGTCGTTTCGCCTGGTGTTTTTCTTAATCGAGATGGCGATGAGCCCCAACGATGTGGTTTCGGAGATTGTAGCTGAGGATTTGGGAAAGGATTCACCAATGTATGGCATGCCCTCAGATGTCGTTCTACGGGCGCCGGAGTCTGGGGATAGGGTCTCGCGAGATCTGGAGTCCGGGGTCTTCATTTATGAAGACAATTTGAAGGCAGGCTTTCGTTTCCCTCTCCATCCCTTGGTGAAGGAGATAATGACCCACTACAACATCTGCCCGGCGATGGTGGCCCCAAACAGTTGGCGGAGCATCATCGGATTCATCTCGATGTGCCACCAAATTCAGATTGTCGCCACTCTTCCCCTTTTTCGTGCCTGCTACCATCTGATACCTGGGAGGAAATCAGAATGGCCATACATTGGGCCCCGGAGGTCCTTCAACGTTATTGTGGATAAGCCGTCCTCCATCAAGGGATGGAAGAGCCGGTTCGTTATAGCAGAGGGGAACATTGGTTCTGACTTCCCTCGGAAATGGGGAACTTTGTTAGGGATGCGGAAACGCATCCAATTTTGTCAGCGCAGGAGGAGAGGGATTTGGACATCCTTCGCAATGGCCAAGTGTTTTCGGCCAATGACCTGTTATCGGAGGGAGCCCTTTTCGCAGCCGGGCTCAGCTCCCAGGACCCGCAAGGTGAGTTCTTCCTGTTACCTTTTTTGCGGTGTTTTTCCTGATGAATGTGTTTGGATCTGATCGTGCGTGTTTCATTCTTTCAGCCAAGAGGTCGGCACTGTCGAGCCTTGCCAAGAGGAAGAGAGGAAAGCGCCCAGGGGAGAGCAGCGGCGCGGATAGTGGCAGGCCCGAGAAAAGGGCCCATACCTCCGCAAGAAGCCCGCCGGACACCGGAGCGGTTACGACAGGAGCGCCGGGGGCGAAGGAGGGTTTGGGAGGAGAAGTCATGATCCCTTGTCCCCCCGTGTTAGAGATATCGGATAGCTCAGACGAGGCTCCGTTGGTTCGTCTGACCGCGTCCCCTATGAAAGAGGAACCAGCAACGGATCTGGCGAAGGCGGTCGTTTCTGTGGGGCCTTCCGTCCCCACGGGATCACCACCGGCTCCAGCAGGAGAGGGGGAAGGGACAGCTGCAGCCAAGGAGGTTCAGGGAGAGCTCCCTCTTGGTCTCTCTGCAGGGGAGTCCGGTAGTAGTGAAGCCGGGTCGCTCGCGGTAGTTCAAGAAGCGGGTCAGATAGAGGCTTCGGCGGAGCCTGCAGGGGAGGCGCAAGTGGTAGGCCGGGCCGAGGCCTCGGGGGGTCCTGTGGCGGAGACGTAGATGGTGGTGACCGGAAAGGTGCGTCGGAAGAGGGGACGCAGCAAGGTGGGAGTCCCGCATTGGGAGCTCCCTCGAAAAAGATTTTGGGGAGGCTGGCGCTTGGGCTAGCCGAATTATCCGAAGAAGTCCAAGCCAGGGCCTTGATAGAAGAGGCTGGGAAGTTGGGGGCCTCTCAGACGGAGGTCGCCCAGGTTGGTCCCTCAGGCGGGGACGGTCAGCCCAGCAGTTCGAGAGCTGGTGTTGAGGAGGCGTTTTCCGCCTTAATGAGGTCGGCCTTGCATCCGGGTGCAGATCCTTCGGCGGACAAGTTTGCAGATTTGGAGCTGGTTGATGCTGCGTTCGGTCAGCAAGGCGTGGCTGAAAGTGTCCATCTCCTTCCCGATATCGACAATACGACCCTGATGAGGATGACTCGGGCCTATGCCTCGCGGGTGAGTTATTTCTCTTGTGCGGTGGATGTTTCCTGATTGACCCTCATCGTGGGTTTTTATTCATCTTTTGTCTCGCAGAGCGTTTTGCTTTCTCGGGCGATGTGCTGGCGTTTGAGTTTGGCGACGGGGGCCAGCATTCAGGCCAGGAGAGACAATGCCGAGCTCCAATCACGATTGAAGGTGTCTGAGAAGTTCGAAGAGCTTATGGCTATGAGTGATAGAAGTTTGAAGGGGATAAGGGCGGCACACCAGGTCGCCCTGGCCGAGGTGTCCAAGCAAAAGCAGAGTGGAGGAGTTACAGGAACTCCTGGCGAAGAACGACAACGCGTGCTTGGAGCTGGCTAGAATTGAGTCGAAACATTCGCGGAGGTGGCGGCGATGCGGCGGGAACATAGTGAAAGTTTGGGTCGGCTGGGAAGGGAAGCTGCCGACGAAAGAAGACGTTTGACCAGAATGCTTGGCGAAGTGGAGGAGAAGTTGAAGCGGTGCGATGGCGAAATTACTCGCTTGAGGGAGGGCGCTAAATGGCACCAGGGGACGATAGCTCGGGTGAGTAACGAGTTATCCCAAGCCCGGGAGGAGGTTGAAGCCAAACAGTTGAGAATCAATACTCTGCAGGAGAGAGTCGAGCTGGTCGGGGCTGACAGAACAAGAGCCAGGAGTGAGGCTGAGGAGCTGGCCAAGAGGTTGGCTAGACGAGAGGAGGAGGTACGATCTCATTTTTCCCCTTTTAGTTTCTTCTACTGGTCTCTTGTGATGCCGATTGACTTTGGCTTTTTCAGATGGCGAAGTTCAGAGTTGGAGATTCGGGCTCTCCAAGGTGAGCTCGTGTCCAACCGCAATAAGAGCTCAGAACTCGAGACGCGGGCCGGCGAGTCTGAGGAGCAAAACATCATTTTGCGGGCTCAAGTTGCGGAGGCTGAGAAGCAGGCTGCTGAGGCTAAGATGCAGCTCGCCATACTCAAGGGGAAGCAGGATGCTATCGGCGTTGACGCCTTCCAACTTGGAATGGAAGAATGGAAAGATAAGATATCCAGCGAGCATCCAGAATGGGATCTCTCTTTTCTGGATACTGAAGCTCCCGATGACGGTGAGTCCGAAGGAGAAGAGGAGGATGAATATGTCGACGTCTCCGATACCGATCCTGGTGCTGCCCCGGGTCCCAGCGAAGCCGCAGCTTCCGACGGACGATCGCAAACGGCTGCTGGAGGGGCAAAGGTATTAGAGAGAGGTGAACCTAGTCACACCTCTGTGGATGTAACTGAGAGCTCCTCCAAAACTGACGTGGCTCCTGGACCTTAGGAGCTACCCCTGTATTTTACTTTTTTAAAGTCTGACCGATGTTTCTCAATGAATGAAACCTCCATTTTCATTTAAGTGTTTTTCCTTGTATGGCCCTGTTGCCACCCAGTCTTGCCTCAATCGTGAGCGACTTACGGCTCGTTGATATTCCTTGGTCATTTTTGTTTCGGGATTGAGGGAATGCACTGGCTCGGCCCAAGGTGGGGCGATAGCCTTGACTGGCGAACCGGCAGGCGATCTGGCCCGATTTGAGTCTCAATTAAAAATCTGAGAAATGAAGTTGGTCGGTTAAGACCGATTGATAAGATAGGTCGGTTTGGGCCAACGGGCGAAGCAAGATAGGTCGGCTAGGGCCGACAAGCAAGATAGGTCGGCTAGGGCCGACGTATGAGGGTGGTTGCTGAAGTGTTTTTCGCTTCCTTCGGTCATTTTATTTTTCGTTGAAAGAACAGTTTACGTAGCCTTCATGCTCATTTGGTTATTCTGCCAGTGCCCTGCCATTCTACAGGCAAATCGGTTTTTATTTTACCAAAATCGATGATACGGCGCTGTGGGGAACATAAAGCTGCTCTAGAGCTTTTCGGAAGTGCTCTTTTCCCATGCAGGTTGTTTTGTGTGCGGCGCATGCAGCCGTTTACCATTGGAGGACATTATTTTCGTAGGACGATCTCCTGAACCTGCCAGCTTCCGTAACGCTAGCGGACGATCCTCTGCATTTAATGATCGCGATTCGGGATCAAGAGGAAATCTCCGTATATGTCATAACTCAGGCGGTGGGCTTGGCGCGCATTAGGGCGCCGCTTTCATCCTGGGAGGCCACGTGGTGGTATGGCCAGGTGTTCGAATCTCGGGGCTTATAGCCTTGGCGATTGCTCCCGGTCCATTCTTGGCCTATAAAAAGGGAAAGTGGGGTAGTGCTAAGCCATCCCCAAAAGTTTCTTTTCCACTAGAGCTTTCATCATGCTCGTTTCTCTGTTGTTGCGAGTGGGAGGACTGAGCTTTTCTCTTGCAAGCTTTTTGCCTCCGGATAGTTGGGGCGATGAAGGAGCTGCCGAAGGATGGCTCGCCCTTAGGGGATGAGTCCCGAGATCATATGGAGAGCGCACATGGAGGGCGCAGAGATCACACGGGGAGCGCACATACACTCTTCCAGTGTGACCTTTGTGGTTCCCCTTTGGGGACGCACGGTAGGGAGTGCATGCGGGCTCCCCATGGTTTGAGTGAATTTCGCCTCCTCCCTTGGTTCAGATTTCTGGGCTCGTCCGCTCGGGGAATCTTTTGCCACATGGGGAGGGGGTGAAAGTGTGCCGCCCGCCGACGCCTTGTCCTTGAGCCACGGCAAGGTGGGGGCGGTGCATACTCGATTTGGGAGAGCGTTCCGATGCCAGGGTCCGCTGGCTCCCTGTCTGCTCGCCGGGGGGTCCCTCGGTTGGGTGGTCTGGGATGGCCACCCAAATATCTCGGTTGGGTCACCGAGATATCATTATTTACTGAAGCTGGCCGCAATGATTGGTCCATGTCGCCCGGCTATTATCAGCTCGAGCTGACTGGATGCGGCTTAACTGGTTCGGCGGTCGGATGCCGGAGCACCACGGTCGCCCAGGTCTGCTTTGGAGCAGTTGCCCGAGTTTTGTATTTGTTTTATTTCATGCATTTCAATGCTCTTGTAAAGCCTTTCAGGCATTTGTAACCGGTTTTGACGGCAATAAAGAGAGTTTTATTCTGTTTCTCAATCTCTATTTCTTCTGTGCCAAGTTTATTGTTGTTGTTGGGCATGGGTGCCTCGCTCGTTCTTAGGCGAAGATCCCGCGCTATCCGAACTAATCAAGGTTCACAAGCGACAGTTTAGGGATCATTCGGCGAAATACGCTCCTTACTTCGGTCCGAAGTTTGGTATTTTGTGCTTTGTCCTTGTCGGAGCTCGCATTTTTGCAGGTCGGTTTTGCCGAAGTTCAGAAAATTTGCGCTTGGCTTCACCAAGGCTCGGAGAACTTGTAGCTCGGCCCAGCCGAGGTTCGGAGAGGTTTTACTTGGCCCTGCCAGGGTTCGAAGGACTTGTAACTTGGCCCAGCCGAGGTTCGGAGAACTTTTACTGGCCCTGCCAAGGTTCGGAGAACTTATAACTCGGCCCAGCCGAGTTCGGAGAAGTTTTACTTGGCCCTGCCAAGGTTCGGAGAACTTGTAACTCGGCCCAGCCGAGGTTCGGAGAAGTTTTACTTGGCCCTGCCAAGGTTCGGAGAACTTGTAGCTCGGCCCAGCCGAGGTTCATAGAAGTTTTACTTGGCCCTGCCAAGGTTCGGAGAACTTGTAGCTCGGCCCAGCCGAGGTTCGGAGAAGTTTTACTTGGCCCTGCCAAGGTTCGGAGATTCAGGGCTCGGAGAAATGACTTAGCTGCCACTATGAGCCGTAGTGTATGGTCTCTATGACGCTTGGTGAGGGGGCACCTGGGCGGAACGAGCGGTATGTTGTCACGCTCCTTTATTTATGACGTTACCCTTTCCGAGGGGACAAGTCATTGGCCAGACGTCAGATTTCTTCCCTCTGCGCTTCCCGAAAAAGGAGCTTAGGGAAGTGCTGTGAGCATTTATTACGGGGGGGCGGCAGATCGGAAAGTATTCTGCTCGGGGGATTCCCGATCAGTCAGTCCGCACTTACCGATCTCACTCGGGATGGGGTGTGTACCTCGGATTCTGCAGTCATTAAGGTGATGACACGTGGCAAGTTCTCATAGGTCGGTAGCTACGGCGTGACCGATTGAGATACCTGCCTGACGAGTATAAATATGACCGAAGGGTGTGGTCTTAGTCATCCCTTGGTTCAAGTCGTGAAATAGTGTCAGACCATGGCCTCTCAAGGGCGATCCTCGGAAGAGTTGCGTGCATCTCTCAACGGTTTGCTGTATTCGGAGAGGGGGCGCCCCACCATCACTGTCGATGGGCTAGGTCTGGCGTCGACCCTTGCGAGCAATCAGCAGCTCGTAAGGGTCGTCGAGGAGTACATGGACGTGTCGACCAAGGAGGCGGAGGCCCTGCGCCGGGTGGTAGACCGGCAGAGGGAGGAGGTCGAATCGCTTCGCCAGCAGGTTGCTGATCTCACCGAGCGCCTGGAGGATCTGCTGGCGTCTGGAAGCGACTCCGACCCCTGATTTAGGGCCTCCGTTACTTTTGTTTTGTGCTTTTGTTTTCTTGTCTCTCTTTTTGTGTACTTCCCTCTTTTCCGATTAATGCAAAGAGGCTTTGTTCAGATAACCTTCCTTTTTCAAGAGTCTTTTGCTTTTAAACATGTCATTCGCGTAATAGTTAGGGAGTCGGCATGGCTCCACTGGTTCATGGTCGAAATAGACACTTTGATCGACGGGTTATAGGGGCATTACCCAAAGACTTTAGTAGCAGAGGGGAATTCCTTGGCTCTGCTCGGGGCTTTTGGGCCGATTACGCGGGGCTTAATGGGCCCTTCCTTTTGTGTGTCAACGATTTTTTGCTCAGCGTGCTTCGTTTTAAACCGGCAGAAATTTCGGGACTATTTGGAAGTCCCTCGGCCTTAATCGGGGCCTACGCACTTCGGCTTTCAGCCGGTGTCTTAACTTGAAGAATTTTTACTCAGCATTGCTGAGGTTCGGAGAACGTTTTACTTGGCCCTGCCAAGGTTCGGAGAATTTGTTGCTCGGCCAAGCCGAGGTTCGGAGAATGTTTTACTTGGCCCTGCCAAGGTTCGGAGAAATTGTTGCTCGGCCCAGCCGAGGTTCGAAGAATATTTTACTTGGCCCTGCCAAGGTTCGGAGAATTTGTTGCTCGGCCCAGCCGAGGTTCGGAGAATATTTTACTTGGCCCTGCCAAGGTTCGGAGAAATTGCTGCTCGGCCCAGCCGAGGTTCGGAGAATATTTTACTTGGCCCTGCCAAGGTTCGGAGAATTTGTTGCTCGGCCCAGCCGAGGTTCGGAATATTTTACTTGGCCCTGCCAAGGTTCGGAGAATTTGTTGCTCGGCCCAGTCGAGATTCGGAGAATATTTTACTTGGCCCTGCCAAGGTTCGGAGAATTGTTGCTCGGCCCAGCCGAGGTTCGAGAATATTTTACTTGGCCCCACCAAGGTTCGGAGAAATTGCTGCTCGGCCCAGCCGAGGTTTGGAGAATATTTTACTTGGCCCTGCCAAGGTTCGGAGAAATTGCTGCTCGGCCCAGCCGAGGTTCGAAGAATATTTTACTTGGCCCTGCCAAGGTTCGGAGAATTTGTTGCTCGGCCCAGCCGAGGTTCGGAGAATATTTTACTTGGCCCTGCCAAGGTTCGGAGAATATTTTTTTGGCCCTGCCAAGGTTCGGAGAAATTGTTGCTCGGCCCAGCCGAGGTTCGGAGAATTCCTGTCCAGACAAGTAGCTCGGTCGTGCCGAGGATGGGTAAGCAGCATCTATTTCTTTTTGCAACTTTTGGCAATGTAGTACATAATGATTTGCATTGAAAAATGTGCTGACAGGAAGATATAATGAGGCATATGAAAATAGACTCAGAGAGGACGTACCCTATTGATAATATTTTCGGAGATTGTCCGAATTCCACATCCGGNGCCTAGCCTCTCATCAAAAACTCCTGTCCAGCATCAATAATCTACCAATACAATGTAAACCGATTAACAATATTCTAAAATCAACATTAAGAAAAGGTTTCTTAAAATACTTATATCGTCGATTAACATATCTTTGTTAATGAGATCTTGAAGACTTTTCCTTGTAATGGCGCCACCTAATCTATTGGTGTACACGATCTTGTCACTTATTCATTCGTTCAAAAGTTTTTGATAATAATTTGGTCATCTTCGATTCTTATATCGGCCTTTGATGTGCCCACTGTCTTCAATGACTTTCTAGGACGGATTGTCTTATAAGAATCTCCTGTGACCTTGGATGCCTTACGCTTTCTGGGCTCTTTTTTAATCCTCTTAATAAGCAAAGGTATTTCAAGAATTGTAAGTCCCCCCCTATCACCCTTTGGCGTAGGGGTGACAATTTTATTATCAGAGGGCGCATGGATGAAATTATTTTTCGGATTTTGGCTTCTCTTGGCCCTCCAAGAATGCCCCTCCCTCCTCTTCTCTTTCTCTTCATTTCCATTCCCAGGCTATGTTTGATAATTCAAGGAATGCCCCTCCTTCCTCTTCCCTCCTCTGTATTTGCATTTCCAGGCTCAATTGGATACTCTAAGGAATACTCCTCCTCCCTCTTCTCCTCCTTTGTATTTGCATTTTCAGGCTCAGTTGGATACTCCAAGGAATGCTCCTCCTCCCTCTTCTCCACACTCTGTATTTGCATTTCCAGGCTCAGTTGGACACTCCAAGGAATGCCTCCTCTGTCTTCTCCTCCCTCCTATCCTTCTCATTTCTTGCATTGCTCTCCTTTCTGAGCAATGAACTGAGGGCTCTTAGCTATGGCAAACCTGTGCCTAACATCGTTAAGTTGATTCTTAACGCATCCCATTTCAATCCTCAACTCGACACCGCTTGCACAGCTTTTGTTGGTTCAGGGGATGCTATTGTCTGTGGAGTGAGAAGCCAGCGCTCTTGTGACATTGGTACAGTAGCTCCCTCCAACTGTAAGGCAAGATGATAAACAAATTAATTTAAAATAAATAAATAAATTAAATAAAAAAATATGGTCAGAGCAATGGATTATCTTACCAAGTTGTGAGGCTGCATGTTGGCAACCCAAACAGCCTGGACTTTCAATTGGCTATCATACAACTTCAATAGTCGGGACAGTCTATTGGGATATGCTGGGGCTCGCATTGATGTATGCTCGAGGAAATGCGTCTGCACATGATAATTTTGTGATATAAAAAAATAAAATATTTATAAAAAATTATAATAACGACACTCTTTCTGCATCTTAATAATCCTTACCATCAGCGCTGCCGAGCATCCAAACAGGGTAGGCTGCCTTCTAACCTTGTTTACTCTCTTTGAGTAGACCAGCTCCTCGGATCGTAGGCAAACAGCGACTTTTGGGAGAGCCAGAATGATCAACTCCTTGAATGTAGAAGCCCAGTCGATCCTCTCCAGTTGAGTTAAGTCATCCAAGTGCTGGATGAGATATCATGGACATGTCTGATTAGACTCTGGAGCTAAAAACATGGCAAACATGTAGGCGAACTAAAGTCCTCGACATCCTCTTGTATCTTGGATGATCGGAGTCCATATATTAACTTCTCCAGCCCCTTTTGATGAAGATCTAAACCTGGCCAAATCGTCTGAATAACCTTCCATTGAACAACTGGTAGGACGTATCGATCTTCTTTCCATGAGCTGGAAGACCCAGAATTAGTGCAACTTTGTCAGCACTAAATAGACCGCCTTCCATAGAAAATAAACTCCTCGCCTCATTGTGACATCATATAATGTCTGATAGCAGTCGCCCATCGACTGAGAATATTTGCATGTCGACGAAGGCACCAAATGGGGTCCTTTGGATAAGTTTTGTATGTTGTGTATTAAACCCCATCTTCCAAACATTCTAAATGTAAACGGCTGGCTTGCAACTATTCTTAAACAACTGGAAAGCCTTCATTGTAGGGACTGGAATAATTCCCAAGTCATCTGAAATAGATGGGATAAACATATTTGTCAGATTAAGGAAAAAAATATATATTTGGTGCTGGGTACCATTATATCTGAACTAGGATATCATAATATTTTGAGAAAGGATGTCATAATATCTGAATAAAGGAATCAACGTGATGTTTACCTCTTTCCGATTCTATAGGTTCATATGGAACGAACTTAAAGGAGTCGCCTCCTTATTTGAATAAAGAATGATTTCTTTGCTTTCTTCCGCCATTTTCTCCTTTCGGTGCTTCTTTATTCGCGGTCTTCGTCCATAAACGAAACCACTCTTCTCCATGTAGGAAAAAGATGGAAGAAATAATAGTGAAGGAAATTTAGGACACCAGCGGCTACTCGAGCAACAAATGAAGGACCTCTAGGGTTCAGAAAGTTTTTTTATGCCGTCCTCAAAGAAAGACGAAAGGACATCAGAAGCGGCACGATCATATCACGAATCCGCAACCCCGTACCATCCGGCCATGTTGAGCAACCTTTTTAGATAGGGTGGCATAGCTGACCTAATAGGGTATCATCGGATTACAACTAGAGTAACGTCAAAAATTTTTGCCTATTTCAAATATTGCAGTGATGTCATAAGTTTATACCAAGGGTATCCTAATGTTTCAACTAGGGTGTCATGAACGACTTTTGGCCGATTTCCTTATGGGGTATCGTAGGGCTTTTCTCTAGCGTCCGTTATAAGCATGGGTGTCGTAGCATTGTCGCTAGGGTGTCTTAATGTTTTAACTGGAGCATCGTAGATCTTTTTTGGGCAATTTTCTCCTGTTACATTGTCAAGCATATCCATTCAAGCACGGGTGTCGTTGCGTTGTTACTAGGGTGTCTTACTATTTTAACTGGGGTGTCGTGAATGACTTTTGGCCAATTTTCTTATAGGGTGTCGCGGGGCTTTTCTTCAGCATCCGTTATAAGCACAAGTGTCGTTGTGTTGTCGCTTGGGTGTCTTAATATTTCAAATGGGGCATCGTAGATTATTTTTGGGCGATTTTCTTCTATTACGTCGTCAAGCATATCCGTTCAAGCACGGGTATCGTAGCTTTGTTGCTAGAGTGTCCTACTATTTCAGCTGGGGCATCGTGAATGACTTTCGGCCGATTTTCTCCTGGAGTGTCATGGGGCTATAAGCACGGGTGTCGTAGCTTTGTCGCTAAGATGTCTTAATTTTTTAACTGAAGCATCGTAAATATTTTTTCGGATGATTTCCTCATGTTATGTCATCAAGCATATCCGTTCAAGCAAGGGTGTTGTAGCGTTGTCGCTAGGGTGTCCTACTGTTTTAACTGGAGTGTCGTGAACAACTTTCTGTCAATTTTCTTCTTGGATGTCGTGGGGCTATAAGCATGGGTGCCGTAGCTTTGTCATTAGGGTGTCTTAATGTTTCAACTGGGGCGTCGTAAATATTTGTTGGGCGATTTCCTTCTATTACGTCATCAAGCATATCCGTTCAAGCACGGGTGTTGTAGCGTTGTCGCTAGGGTGTCCTACTATTTCAACTGGGGTGTCGTGAATAACTTTCTACCGATTTCCTCCTAGGGTATCGCGGGGCTATAAGCACGGGTGTTGTATCATTGTCGCTAGGGTATCTTAATGTTTCAACTAAGGCATCGTAGATTATTTTCGGGTGATTTCCTCCTGTTACATCGTCAAGCATATCCGTTCAAGCACGGATGTCGTAGCGTTATTGCTAGGGTGTCCTACTATTTCAACTGGAGTGTCTGAATGACTTTCAGCCAATTCTTTCTAGGGTGTCGCGAGGCTTTTCTACAGCGTCCGTTATAAGCACAGGTTTCATAGTGTTGTCGCTAGGGTGTCTTAATGTTTCAACTGGGGCATCATCGATATTTTTCGAGTGATTTACTTCTATTACATCGTCAAGCATATCCGTTCAAGTGCGGGTGTCGTAGCGTTGTTGCTAGGGTGTCCTACTGTTTCAACTGGGATGTCGTGAATATCTTTCGGCCGATTTTCTCCTGGGGTGTCGTGGGGCTATAAGCACGGGTATCGTAGCTTTGTTGCTATTGTGTCTTAATTTTTAACTGGGGCATTGTAGATCTTTTTTCGAACGATTTTCTCTTGTTACATCGTCAAGCATATCTGTTCAAGCACCGGTGTCGTAGCATTGTTGCTATAGTGTCCTACTGTTTCAACTGGGGTGTTATGAACAGCTTTTGGCCGATTTCCTTTTGGGGTGTTACGGGACTTCTTTTCAGCATCTGTTATAAGCACGAGTGTCGTAGCGTTGTCGCTAGGGTGTCTTAATGTTTCAACTAGGGCATCATAGATATTTTTTCGGGCGATTTTCTTCTGTTACATCATCAAGCATATCTATTCAAGAACGAATGTCGTAGCACTGTACCTAGGGTGTCTTAATCTTTCAACTAGGGTGTCATGATGATTTTTGGCCAATTTTCTCCTGGGGTGTCGCAGGGCTTCTCTCCAGCGTCCGTTATAAGCACGGGTGTTGTAGTATTGTCGCTAGGGTGTCTTAATATTTTAACTAGGGTGTCGTAAGTTAGTTAATAAGTAGTAAAAATGATATCCGGAATAAAAGAAATGACACCCGTCTATCTTCGAAAAAAGAATAAGAAGAAGAGCCCAGTTATCCTTTTTCAAATTCTCTTTTGGAGGGCAAATAGTTCTTTGCCTTATGTGCACGTACTGCAAAAGTGCTTTTAATGGACGTCATGATCAAAACATAACATCGTATTAGTGCTATCCCATCTTGCAGCGTCAGGCCACGTGGGACTACGTAGACCAATAAGGAGGGATGGTATAGCCCACGTTGGATTTGCTGCACTGAAGTTGGTGTACAAAGACTTTTCCTTTATTAATGATGAAGGTGGACATCGCTTGCTTACCAAGCCTCCAAATATTGGCACGAAAATATATGAAGGGAAGGAAAGCCTTACTGCACCTCCATTGGGTGCAGTAAACGTGCATTAATTGTACAAATTAATTATTCGTACATATCAATGCATGTGCAATGCATGATAAAATTCATTAGATCATTACATGTGTATTGGCATATATGAATGATCAATTCACATGATGGATGCACACTTGCTGCGCCAAAAGACAGTGCAGCAAGACTTTTCATAAAATGAACCCTTATTTATTTCCATTTAAGTTGGATATTGCATGGGTTAGCTATCAGGATGAGATTTGGGTTTGCATTCAGAGTTGATTAGCCTTATTTTAGATGGTTTATATTTTTCTGATCCAATATTGAACCTGATGACTTTGGTTTATAATTTACATCTTGTGCAACAGACATTTGCTTATTGTTCTTGTGCTAGCACCCATCAATTATTGGTAGGATTTTTTTGTAAGGGGAATTATTTAGTGGGACTTATATTATAAGAACTAGGATATCATCCAAAAGAGTTAACCAAAATACCATTTAAACTTTTAGATTTTATATAAATATCTAAAATTTATCTATTATATTATAGTTTATCTTAAATTCATAAATTCATTCATGACATATTTTTATATATATGTAAGGAATGCGAGTTTTAATCTATGTATTATAGTGACATTCCTTCTCTATGTAAGCATACGTAGCTTTAATGGGGTTATATAAAAGTTAACTTAATAATAAAATCAGACTGGACTAATGATTGATTTCTAGTTGGACTGGTTCGATCGGCTATTCGATATGTTTTCAAAACCATGGCGGCCGAGGGGAGCGGCAAAGAGGCAACAACTAAATAGATCCGTTTTGATGCATACCAATGAGGAGATATTATTAAGATTACAAAGAATGCATTGATATGTGGCCCGACCTGAATCATACTTAAAAACAATAGGTTAGATTATATTTATAAATTGAATCCAATATAAATTTCATATCAGATTCAATTTTATAGTTTTAACTCAACCCAATCCAAATCTGATTCGCACTAACTTATAAATATTATTATATAAATCTTATTTTTTTACTCTAATTATTTTATCAATCATAAAATGGAATGAACTCATTTAAACTAATTCTTCTTTTTATCTTAATAATTAAATCTCCTTTCTAACTGTTGCCGCGGGATCCGTCCTCCAACTCGGGCGCGGTCGGTCCTCAAGGAGTGGGGTGCGGCGGACTGCAAAACAGGAAGCCCTGCACGCGGAAGGACGCCGGGGATGGTCCTCCGCGGAAGGCCCTCCGACGCTCAAGTCAGTGAGGAAGGAATCGGCGATCAACCAGACAATGAGGAGGTGGATCTCTCCGGGACCTCTCCAGGGGGGCGGCCAATCGGAGGCTCCGGTAAGGGCATAGCACCGACGAGCTGCCGGGAGAGAGGAATAACCCCAGAGTTTTTGTGCGTCAAGAGTTGCGTACCTGAGGTAATCTACCAAACTAATATTTATAGACTGTCACCTGGGGACTTGAGCATCTTCTGGAAGGTACTGAGGTTGTTAGATACGGGGTAGACAGAATCAGGCCGTTGTGGGGCCGTTATAATCCACGCCTTGTCTGTTAAGGGATCGACGACTGGGAGAGCCCCTCGATGTCTTGGGATCCGGTGAGTAGACCTGGGGCGGTTACAATAGGTCTTAGGCCACGTCTTAACATGATCCCCTGCTCAGGGTGCTGCTCGGGTAGACTTGAGTTCTCCCGCGTCAGGTTCCGCGGAGGTGGACGTCGGGGCGTGGATCGCTAGGTAGCAGCAGGCTATGGAAGCCCGGAAGAAGCCGAGCTGCGGAGGCCCGGAAGAGGCCGAGCTAGGGAAGCCGGGAAGAAACCGAGCTGCGGAGGCCCGGACGAGGGCGAGCCAGGGAGGCCGGAAGAGGCCGAGCTAAGGAAGCCCAAAAAGGCCGAGCTAGGGAAGCCCGGAAGAGGCCGAGCTAAGGAAGCCCGGAAGAGGCCGAGCTGCGGAGGCCCGGACGAGGGCGAGCCAGGGAGGCCCGGAAGAGGCCGAGCTAAGGAAGCCCGGAAGAGGCCGAGCTAGGAAGCCCGGAAGAGGCCGAGCTAAGGAAGCCCGGAAGAGGCCGAGCTACGGAGGCCCGGAAGAGGCCGAGCTAAGGAAGCCCGGAAGAGGCCGAGCTAGGGAAGCCCGGAAGAGGCCGAGCTAAAGAAGCCCGGAAGAGGCCGAGCTACGGAGGCCCGGAGGAGGCCGAGCTAAGGAAGCCCGGAAGAGGCCGAGCTAAGGAAGCCCGGAAGAGGCCGAGCTACGGAGGCCCGGAGGAGGCTGAAAGGAGGGGGTCAGCCTTAGCCGTCTCGCACGGATATCAATGCAATGACGATTGTAAAGCCTTAGAAAAAGACCGCTTGTAAAGCTGGCTGTCAATCAATACGTAGTGGGTTGCCTGCAGCCTCAATTTTCTGGCCTCTCTTCGGTCGGATGGGAGTGACCCTTCTTTAAGATAGTTGAGGATAGGGTCGAACCAGGATGGTTCGGTCTCGAGACGGCTAAGGCTGACCCCCTCCTTTCAGCCTCCTCCGGGCCTCCGTAGCTCGCCTCTTCCGGGCTTCCTTAGCTCGGCCCTCTTCCGGGCTTCCTTAGCTCGGCCTCCTCCGGGCCTCCGTAGCTCGGCCTCTTCCGGGCTTCTTTAGCTCGGCCTCTTCCGGGCTTCCCTAGCTCGGCCTCTTCCGGGCTTCCTTAGCTCGGCCTCTTCCGGGCCTCCGTAGCTCGGCCTCTTCCGGGTTCCTTAGCTCGGCCTCTTCCGGGCTTCCCTAGCTCGGCCTCTTCCGGCTTCCTTAGCTCGGCCTCTT
The DNA here is from genome assembly GCA_900491605.1 of Calamus simplicifolius. Taxonomy (NCBI): domain Eukaryota; kingdom Viridiplantae; phylum Streptophyta; class Magnoliopsida; order Arecales; family Arecaceae; genus Calamus; species Calamus simplicifolius. Next base: position 237,712 of record UESW01002333.1, read on the forward strand.
CCGGGCTCCCTGGCTCGCCCTCGTCCGGGCCTCCGCAGCTCGGCCTCTTCCGGGCTTCCTTAGCTCGGCCTCTTCCGGGCTTCCCTAGCTCGACCTCTTTTGGCTTCCTTAGCTCGGCCTCTTCCGGGCCTCCCTGGCTCGCCCTCGTCCGGGCCTCCGCAGCTCGGTTTCTTCCGGGCTTCCCTAGCTCGGCCTCTTCCGGGCTTCCCTAGCTCGGCCTCTTCCGGGCCTCCGCAGCTCGGCTTCTTCCGGGCTTCCATAGCCTGCTGCTACCTAGCGATCCACGCCCCGACGTCCACCTCCGCGGAACCTGACGCGGAGAACTCAAGTCTACCCGAGCAGCACCCTGAGCAGGGGATCATGTTAAGACGTGGCCTAAGACCTATTGTAACCGCCCCAGGTCTACTCACCCGGATCCCAAGACATCGAGGCGCTCTCCCAGTCGTCGATCCCTTAACAGACAAGGCGTGGATTATAACGGCCCCACAACGGCCTGATTCTGTCTACCCCCGTATCTTAACAACCTCAGTACCTTCCAGAAGATGCTCAAGTCCCCAGGTGACAGTCTATAAATATTAGTTTGGTAGATTACCTCAGGTACGCAACTCTTGACGCACAAAAACTCTGGGGTTATTCCTCTCTCCCGGCAGCTCGTCGGTGCTCTGCCCTTACCGGAGCCTCCGATTGGCCGCCCCCCTGGAGAGGTCTCCCGGAGAGATCCACCTCCTCATTGTCTGGTTGATCGCCGATTCCTTCCACTGACTTGAGCGTCGGAGGGCCTTCCGTGGAGGACCATCCTCGGCGTCCTTCCGCGTGCAGGGCTTCCTGTTTGCAGGTCCGCCGCACCCCACTCCCTGAGGACCGACCGCGCCCGAGTTGGAGGACGGATCCCGGCGGCAACACTAACTTTTTTCTTACTTAATTATATTTTATTATTAATTTGATAAATTCTTATTAATAATATTTTAAAGTATATTAAAATATTTTTAAAATAAAACACATATTTAATCCTTAAACTTTGTAAATTGTTTTATTTTTAGCCCTCACCTAGCCCCTGGCTAGAGTCACGTTGGGGCTCTTTGGCACCAGTGAAACAGAGCCTCCTCCTCTGGCGAGTACGCTGCAAAGCTTCTTCAGCTTGCTCGGCCCTTTCCCCCTTCAATGTGATTGACCACCATTCGATCAATTATTCTGGAATCCGTCTGGCATCTCATTAAACAACCCGAGTGAAGAGCGGAGAGATAAATTGTGATACTTTACATTTAGTCCCATATTAGATCAAAATGAAATGTGTTATTTACTTATAATTTAAATTTACTTTCTATTCATTAACTTTCACTAGAGTTTTTGGGTCTCTCGATTTTGATCCGGTAAGAGACACTTCCTCTCATCATGACTCGCATTGGAGGGAGAAGTGTGGGTACGCTGGTTTTGATCAGATAAAATCAACAATATGTATGCAAGGTGTACAAAATAATTCAAAACCACTTGGGTGCACCTACGTGTACCAGAACGATGCCAATCACCATCTATAAGTTCCTGACATCCATTGCTCGCTTTGCTTAATTTGACACTAAAAACTGAAGCAGATGGATATTTAAAAAAAAAAATAGATTATTAAGAATTCTGGAACAGAACAAAATAATTCATCCTTTTCCAGAGTTTGTCCATGAGGCATTATTACTGAAGATTCATCTTCATAAAATAGAACAAACAAAGCATTGAAAATTTTTTGATGCATTTCCCTACCGAAAAAAAAAAAAAGCCCATTTACTACTCTTATAAGAAACTGAATGATCAAGTTGGTATTTTCTCCTTGTATCTTAACCCCACATAATCCAATAGATAAGCGGGCTGATCGCTAGCGATAGAGGGCTTCTTAACGAATAGTAGCTTCTTCAAAGACCTGGAAACCAGGGAGAAACAGAATGATGGCATTGAGATGACAGCAGTTGCCAATGGATGAGAACCTCCGTGGCTTCTTCGAGGAGGCCTGGCTGGTGAAGGAAGAGATGGCCTCAATCAGGGCAGGGACTCCTGCGGCTCCAGAATGCCAACAAGGAGAGCAAGTCCTTCACCAAGCCCAAGCACTACGCTCCCTCCATGATCGCATCAATGCCGGCATCGTCCAGGTGCTCAAGAAGGCTCGGGCCATCCGCAACCAGCTGGAGGCCATGAACCGATTGAACAATTTTTTTTTTTTTTTGGTACAGATGGTCATCATACCACTCTAGTGCGAGACAGTCCAGATAGATCGAAATACAATATTTGAGTAAAGACAGAAGACAGGGGTCACCCTGTGACCAAACCCTATAACTGCCATGATGGCCTATCGCCGTCCGCTACCTAGTCAGCCGCAGAATTGGCTTCTTGGTAGACCTGATGGATTTGGACACTGTTGGCATCCCGCAAAGTAGCCCAGATATCAAAGAACATGTGGTTGACTGGAACTTGAAAGCAGCTATCCTTCTGGATCCATCGGATAACTGTAAGAGAATCATCCTCAATAATCAGGTTGAGAGCATGCAGGGTCCTTATAGCATAAAGAATCTCGGCTCAAGCTGCATAAAGTTCAGCCAATGGGACCGAAGAGTCAAGACTACCAAAACCTTCGACCGCCAAAAAATCTCCTCCAGGCCCACGAATAACAAAAGCAGAACCAGCAAGTCTGCCTCGAACACTCCCGTCAAAAATTCGTTTGACAAATCCTGAAGGAGGGGGCTCCCAGGAAATGAAGACCGTATGCCGGTCCGCTGCCGAAGCAGCAGGGAACCCCAATGGCCAAGGCTGTCAGACATAGGAGCATTATGATGAGTAGAGAAATCGATCGACAAAAACTTGGCTTTCCGAACACCCTGTAGGAAGGAATAGGTTCATCAGTAAAGATGAGAAGATTTCGAGATAGCCAGATATAATAAGCAGTGGCAGCCCATAATCCAGTCTGGTGCGGTCTATCCTGCCGGAGAACATGCAAAAACATGAGTCTCAGAGAGCCCGCAGCATCAGCTCGACAGTCATAACCCACACTCCGCCAGATTCTCCTAACTTTAGGGCAAGTAAAATAACATGGTCTGTGGTTTTCCTCCTGACAACACAATGGGCAAATAGATTGGATGTGAAGGCCCCTACCAGCGAGGAAGGAACTGGTCAGAATACAATCCCATAATAGCTTCCAAACAAAAGCTAAACCCTGGGATGAATATGGAGCTTCCAAACCCATCCAGCATCCATCGTTCGTTGTGGAGGAGGTTTATAAATACTCATCAAATCCCTGGAAGGAGCCCAAGGCAGAGAAGATCTACGCCATAATCTGATATCAGTAGCATTCCCCCGAATGAGCGGAATAGCGAAGATCCGATGGGCTAATTCCTCACCAAAGAGTTGAGTACAATAGGCATATGCCAGCCAGAGGAATCTTGAGAAATCAAATCCTTAACCCTCATACTGCTGGGAATATCAATGCTGGTAAAAGTAGGCCAGAGAGAGGGGGAGGTCGGCAATCCACTTATCATGGAGAACATCAACCCTAGAACCGTCACCTAAATCCACGAGGTGTTAGTCAAAATAGTCGAAGTGTGGCGACAAACCTCCTTCCAAAAGGAGGAATACTGCCGGCAAGGCTGATCATCCATAGCAGGGGTCCAATCACCGTATCGAGCTCGCATAAAGGAACTTCAAAAATAGTGTGGGTCAAGTATGAACCGAGAAGCATGAGAGCAAGCAGAGCCTCTCTCCGAACTGTCAAAGACTGAATACCCAGGCCACCTTCATGAATTGGCAAACAAACAATGTCTCATGCCAGAAGATGAGTCCCATGTCCGTCCTGTCTAGAACCCACAGAAAGTCCCGAAAGCATCGCTCTATCCTCCTCAGACAAATAGATGGGATTGCAGTATTGGGAGGGAGATGCAACGGGAGGGAAGTCAGAAACCAATCGGATAAGGATAATCCTCGCCATCATAGAAAATGAAGTGATATGCCAATCATCTATGCGATCGTGGACCCTCTGCACAATATCAGTGAAATCACTACTGCGGGGCCGTCTACCAGTGATAGGGATACTAAGGTACAGAAGATGATCAGCCTGACTAAATATGCCCAATGTATGGAGTATGGCTTCCCGAATATTACTTCTAGTCTTTGGGCTAAAAAATCATAGACTTGTGGAGATTAACCTTTTGACCAAAGCTGACAATAGCTCTGAATATAGAATCAAAGATGGTCACATTCCGAACAGTAGCCTGTCCCAACAAATACAGTCATCAGCATACAGAAGATGCGAAACCGAGGAACCAATAGGACCAGCCATGAAGGGGGCGATTCGACAATCCTCCTGTGCCTGATATAAAGCACGAGAAAAATCATCGGCAGCCAATATGAACAAAAAAGGGGATAGAGGGCACTCCTGTCGAAGCCCAACAGTAGAATGGAAGAAGTCG
>UESW01002334.1:0-67388 GCA_900491605.1 Calamus simplicifolius
AAAAAACTTACCGTTGGAGCTGAGTTGGCATCCGTAAAAATCTTGCCCAGATTTGCTGGAGTCGACTCATGCTTTTCCCGAGTCGGCTCGAGCTCATTATACTAAAAATAGAAATGCTCAGAAAGTTGGGGTCGACTCACCAAAAGTAAAGTGTCGACTCTGAAAGTCGGGGGTGACTCATGAAACGTTGGGGGTCGACTCGCGAAGTGCTCAGAAAAAACACCTCTGGTGTCTGAGCGGATCAACTCGCACAGTCATGGAGTTGGCTCGACAAAATCGAGGGTCGACTCATGAAATTATATGGGTCGCTCGAGACAGATAGACATTTCTGTTCTCTGAGGGAGTCGACTCTGAAACTCATGAGTCGGCTCCGGAACGTATCAAAAATCAGAAGTTTTCTATTCACTTTAAAATCGTTCCAGATTCATTTTAAATCATTGTTTTGACTTGAATTCAATAAAATTGACATTAAGAATTAATTCAAAAGCATTCCAAAAACTCATTGAGGCCCCCCATCCTCCTCATTTTTTTAAAAAAAAACTAGGTTCCGGCCATGGCCATGGTCATGGCCATCTTCTTCGGCCACGGCCGCAGCGTGGCCTGGCCATGGTGCCAGGCCACAAAAAAAAATTTAACAGCTAGGGGGGGGGTTTCCCCCCCCTCCCTTCGTCTTCTTCGGCCACGGCCAGGGCCGTGGCCGTCTTCTCTGGCCACGGCCGCTGCCGTGGCCGGCTGTGGCCTAGCCACGGTGGCTGCCACCAAAAAAAATTTTAACATCTAGGGGGGGGTTTCCCCACCCCCCTTCGTCTTCTCTGGCCATGGCTGCTGCCGTGGCCTGGCCACGGTGGCCAAGCCACCAAAAAAAAGTATAACAGGGGGGTTCCCCCCTTGGTCTTCTTCGGCCATGGCCACGGTCGTGGCCGTCTTCTCCGGCCACGGCCGCTGCCGTGGCCTGGCCACGGTGGCCAGGCCACCAAAAAAAAAAGTATAACAGGGGATCCCCCCCTTTATTAAATTTATAAATTTAATAAATTTATAAAAAAATTATTAAATTTTTTATAAATTAATAAAAAAAGTATATATATATATGGAGAATGATCAACTTAATCATTTGTGAGTAGTATCACTCAATCATTTAAATAATGGCTTTTTTTTTTGAATTGGTTGTGAACTAGCTTTAATTTATAGGTAACGGTCATGGTCCACAACCGATAATATTTTCATTAAATGTCTATCGCAATGGCCATTGAAGACCATAACAACCTCTACTGGCTATTTTGTTAATGGGTACAATTTAGATTGAACGATTAGCAGCTCAAGAGGTATGCAGAACTAGGGCGTGTGTGTTAAAAGAGAAGTGTTGGAGCAAATATGCAGGATTATTACGGAAAGTTAGTAGAGGTGGTTGAAGTTGAATATCCCGGTTGGCCTATGAAACGAACCGTATTGTTTCATTGCGATTGGTTCGATCTGACAGTTCCTGTGGGCAAAAGGGTTCATAATGATTACAATTTGGTTGAAGTGAACCATCGACGAAGATTACAGAAATATGACCCATTCATCCTTGCATCCCAAGCTCAGCAAGTGTTTTACTGCGGATATCCAAGTTTGCGCAACGACAAGCGAGATTGGTGGGCTGTTTCTAAAATTATCCCACATTCAACAATCGATTAGAGGAGAGTTCATCAAGTCAATCAGCCAAGTGCCTGCATTTCAAGAGGATGAGATGGAAATGCTTGCAATTGAGGACGACACAAGGGCTCCTGAAACATCACTTAGAGATCCAATGGTGATGTCCAAGAAATTGCAGATGCAAATGTTCAGTTCCTTCCGATGATAATGAAACTAAATCGCAGTCCAATACGGCATCAAATGTTGAACCAATATTTCACAAATAATGACCGATTAATATAGAGGTTTTTCTAAATTTAACTTTGTTTTATAAGTGTTAAATTTTTACATAGTCAACATTAATCATAATTTAATTGCATGAATCTTTAGTATTTTCAGTATGATGGGCAGAGGTAGATTTACCGATGACATACGGATGAGCAGGGACGTAGCCCTGCTGCTCAGATCATCGAGCTTTGGAGATAGAGAGTTTGGATCTCCATACATCGCACAGCTTCGGGTGATCCTGCATTTGTATTACCATCCAACCGATCGGCACATACCTCCGAGAGTTCTTCCACCATCGGCCGCACCGTACTTCAACTAGATGCTCATGGGCTGTAAGTATATACTAATTAAAAATATGTTTATATTTTAAAGTCAATTACTTATAAAACATGCATTTTTTTAACAGATTTATTGAGCAGCATCATGTATCCAGCCACATCAGCTCCGTATTTTAGAGGCATGCAGATCCCAGTGGCTATGATTGGCGCCACATATCTGCAGCCACGAGGGAGTTTTATTTTTCTGAGTTTCAGGTAAACTTATTAAATACAATTTATCACTGATATAAAATTTCTTAATCTTAATAAATTCTGAAACTAACTATTTATTTTAATACAGAAAAAGTTTACGTAGGACCCTGCCAGCCATGATGCCATTAGGGCAGCATGTAGGCTCTTACGGGACACCAATACTCCGACATGCTTCATCGTTGGAGGTCATCGGGTCAGCGTCCTGCGCATGTACCAGAGGATATTTGGCATGAGTGGCAGCAGGCCTAGCAGTCCGATGGCTGGCGCAGGAGGTCCGCATCAGCCAGCACGAACCGCCGATCCGAGAGGGGCGGTCCTGGCACGGGTTCTCTCCCGCCACACTTCGGGCTCCATTTCGATTCAGGAGCACAGATGCTGTATGGTAAGAAAATATAAATAATTTAATTACTAATTTAGTTATTTACAAATATTTGCATTAATATCAATTTTTTTTTGTTATAGTCTGAGCAGGAGGGTGGAGATCCTGATGTTTTCATCTATTCAGGGCGACACACCACCAGGACGGTCCGGGTCGATATGCAATCACGGGAGGTTACGGTAAGAAATTAGCTTTATGTAGTATCTGTTTAATTTCTAAAATTTTAATTAGAGAAATTTATTGATTCATTTATTGTTGATTTTATAATTCAAAGATACGAGTCGAGGAACTTCACTCCCAGGCATCGCAGGTCAACTCCACTGATGGAGAAACGCCCATCGAACTCTCAGCAGAGGAGAGTCGACGTGTGTTTTTGGAGGCTGTTGGTGCCCAGCCGTGAGACCGCAAGGTCTATAGTCTGGGCACTAGAGCTTCTGCATATTTTTCCTATTAGGCCTCCAGCTAGTGATATTCTGGTGATATTCCTGCCGAGCGTTTATACGACATTCGGAGATCTATTACGAACGAGGTTCGGCAGGACGTTCGTCAGGAGGTTCGGCAGGAGTTCGAGCACGAGTTCGAGTAGCGTATGCGAGGCCATCAGCAGGAGCTTGCAGACGTGTGAGATTAGATGCGTCAGTTGCAGGATATGGTTAGCCGTCTGTCGCAGGGTTCCCAGCCTCCACGTGATCGCGCGGATTCTTGATGTATTTTTTTTTTTTAATATTTTGTACATGAAAACTTCAAAATTTTAATATATTAATTATTTTTAAAAATTGAATGATTATTATTTGGATCAATATGAGTAAAGAATGTTTTGATCAATATTTAAATATAACGAAATTGTATTAACCATTTAAATTTTATATTTATTTTTTAAAAAAATTAATTAGTGATGCATTAGCGACTGAAAATTGCATCACTAATATTTTTAAAATATTATTATTAAATATTACGACGCAATGACCCGGCATCGTAATATTTTAAAAAAAAATTTAATTAGCGATGCATTAGCGACTCACATTGCGTCGCTAATATATCTAAAATATTATTATTAAATATTGCAACGCAATGACCTGGCGTTGTAATATTTTAAAAAAAATTAATTAGAAACGCATTAGCGACTCAAATTGCATTGCTACTATATTTAAAATATATTATTAAATATTGCGACACATTCAAGTGCGTCACCATATTGCGACGCATTGAATGCGTCGCAATATAATAATATAAAATATTAAATAAAAAATTAGTTTTAAAATTAGCGATGCATTTATGATGCATCGCAATATTGCGATGCATTGCTGCGTCGCAGAGAGTCGCTGTGAAGCGACACAATATGACAAATTGAGACTGCGATGATCATCTGAGCGACGCCGTCATTGCGTCGTAATTGTATTGCAATAGCATGTTTAGCGACGCATTAGCGACGCATTTGGGCATCGCAATATTTTTTCTCTTGTAGTGACCTGAAGATCACAACTAGTGACTTACAAGTAACTCATTGTACTTAGGTGCCGGACCACCTGGATTTCTAATCTAGCTACGAAAGGTTACTGGGTGCAGTCAAGTACTTGTGGTAGTTAGTTGTGGATCAAGATGGAATTTGACCTATCCCGTTAAAGGAGAAATGCTTGTGTTTCAATTTAGCAAGACCTTGGCCAAGGCACTTCATGTGAAAGTCATATGATCACTAAAATTGAAATCACTTTATGGATTTGCTGTTTAAAGTTGACAGGCTCTTAAGCCATCCTTAGCATTTGTGGTCAAGAGGATGAATTATACGGTAACTGTTTCTTAGGGTTCTTGGAGTTTGCTCGGCAACTTTTCGACCTATCTGGACATCGGGTTCCATTGCTAGATGGGCACATCGTTTAGTATAGAAAGTTATTTCTATGCTACCGGCTTAGGTTCGAACCTAGAGAGTCACATGCATAGAAGTTTCCTAGGATTATCTATTTGCTGATCAACGATTGAGAATCGTACATGATTTAATTAATCAATTTGATTGATTGAATTATCTCAATTGGGTTAAGTACAAGTGAATAAGATTCAATTTGGTTTAAGTCTATTAGACTAGTAAATTTCAAATATTGATTTGAAATTAGACTTGATTTGGATTTAAATAGATTCAGGACTAGACAAATTTGATTTGGGCTAGAATCATGATCTATGTAGGTTCAGTCCAATAAATTTAAATCAGCTTAAACCAAAACCCGAACCCAAACCCCTCGCAAAAAGGATCTCACATGATGAGATAACTTGATTAAATTCTCATGTAGAATTTAATATATTGATTTAATCTTCTCCAAACCATTTCCGTTGGAATTCTAAGTGTTAGAATTAAAGTGGAATTAATGTGTCTCTTTGAATTAACGAGACGATGGAATTCTAAGTGATTAGAATTTATATCTCTTTGGTTTTCACCAAACGTCGGAATTAAACGAAAAGTTGCATCTCTTTGGTTTTCACCGAACGTCAGAATTAAACAAAAGGTTGTGTATCTTTGGTTTTCACCAAACATCGGAATTAAACAAAAGGATTTACCAACTGCCCTTAAGGTAAGTGATTTAATCCCTAGATCTTAAGGTAGGCTTCAAGATGAGTAGTATGACTTCTCATCTTGAAGATTAAGATATGATCTTAATTATTTAATGTATATGTATTATTTAGATCAAACGATCTTATAATATAAGGCAAAGATATGATCTTGATGCATGTTAGATAGATTAATATGTAATCTTTAAATTTCCGCATTGATAATTATTATCAAAATTAAAATATGCATGCCTCGGGATAGTTTCTCCCTACAATTGGTATCAGAGTGATGGTTTCGTCTTGATCTAATTTATTGCATAGAAATTAATGTTTATTAATTATGTAATTATGGCTAAAACGATTCACCTGGCTATTCGGTCAGATGGATTAAAAATCCAAATTACCCATTCCACGAGGTATTCTTTGACATATTGTCGTGCAGTTGATGTTTAGTCAAAAGATAATTTAAATTATTTTTGGCATCAAAACATAGATTACACATACTCTCAAGAGAGGTTTTATATTTGATACATATTGATGTTGTATAAAAGCATGATATTTGCATGTTTAGTATAAAACATAGATATGAGATATGATGGCTTGTAGTCTATGTTATGAAACATACAAATATTTATGAGAGTTTTATTTGAATGTCAAATATTAATTCATAATCTTTTTAGATATGATCTAAATATAGGAATTATGAGTAGTAACATAATGCAAGTGATGCTTGATTGAAATATATGACATGTAAACATGAAATATATTTAATCTTTTGGGTTAGCTAAATCAGATGTATAAAGGGTTAGACCCTAAGGTTTAAATCAAATGGACTATAAGAGTATTTGATCAAATCTAAATTGATTAGATTAGGTTAAGGATGCTCTAAATCAAACAATAGTTGTAGTTGATCATATCCATGTCTTTGATTAAATCAAATGGAAGTAGATTAGGCTCCATGGTTGAGCATGAATCTATAATAGTATTTGATCAAATCTAAATTGATTAGATTAGGTTAAGGATGCTCTAATCAAACAATAGTTGTAGTTGATCATGTCCATGTCTTTGATTAAACCAAATGGAAGTAGATTAGGCTCCATGGTTGAGCATGAATCTCTTAGATGGTCAAATCAAAATTGGTTAACCATATGATGTCAAGGTGAGTTGGCAAGTTGCTCTAGGATCAACGATCGAATGGTTTTTAATTGGGAGCTACTCGTATTGATGCATCTTTAACGAGTTAATGGCATATCCCTCCCATTGATCTCACTTACCTGGTCAATATGGTGAACCATTTATGATTTAGATCATTTACCTGATTCGGGTTGACCCATGCCTGTAAGGAAATCAGTCTGACTGATTTAAGTGCCACTTAACCTGACTTAATCTTGTTTCATTCTACTGACTTCATAGATTCAGTGAGAGAACTTGATTAGTCAATTTATCTTTAGATTATTAAATCCTCTAAAATTATTAGGTCCTTAAAATGAAATAGTTATATGATAACTAGATCATAGCCTCCTATTAAGGTGGGTGATAATGAGTCCAATGTCTTGATAATCATTGGAGGCACTCCATGCCTAGTGCTTATCAACCATCAGAATTATCATTCATTATATGATAAGTCAGCGTAACTATTAAATAGATAGTCAGGTGGGCCAAGCTTCACTCGGACTTGGTTGTCTATTGATAGGTTACACTGATTATATCATTTAATGGTTGGACCTAATCAGAACTTTCAATGAAGGCACTCCATGCCTGCTGAAGAGGAACATGGGGCAAAACTGAACACTAAGAATTATTTTGGGAAACAATTGGTTTTGAACCTACTCTTAGATGCATATGGGTTGGCCAAGCTTCACTTGGGCCTGTATGTAGTCTATGTAGATATTAGTGCCCACTAAAGAATTAAAAATAATTCTTCGAATTAGGGTGTAGAGGCTGCCAATTTGAACAAAATACTGAAAGAATCTTTAGACTAAAGTCCAAGTCTTTAGATTGAATCAATTTATATATTACTAAACTTCAATTTTTCCTTGTGCAGAAAATGGCCACTAATTTATCATTAAGGTCCCTATTGGATAGTGATAAGTTGAATGGTTTAAATTTCAATAGCTGGTTTAAAAACTTAAGATCGTCCTTGAGCATGAGAGGATTCTATATATTCTGAATAATCCTGCACCAAAGATACCTGATGCAAACACCAAAGTTCTGAGAAAGACACTTATCAGAAGTGGCTCAGTGATAGAACTAGCGTGTGTTGCATCATGCTAGCAGCAATGAACGATGAATTTGGTCGCCGGTTCGAGAATGCTCAGCCGAAGAAATCATTCAAGCGTTGAAAGAATCTTTTGGCACACCCGACGACGTTGAAAGGCACAAGACTAGTTGTGCTATTTTTAATGCTCGAATGAGGGATGGATCTTCTGTCACTGATCATGTATTGTACATGATCGAGAAGATAGAACTCCTAAGCAAGCTTGACTTTTTCCTACATGAGCAGTTGGAAAAAGATGCGATCCTGAATTCCTTGCCTCCATCCTTCCAACCTTTCCTTACTCATTATCGAATGACAAAGCCTGCAGTCAACTACCATGGTTTGTTGGGATTGTTACAGAACTTTGAGAAGGATAACCAGCTCTCTAAGGGTTTGGTTAATGTGGTTGAAGGATCTAAGGTAGGGCATCAATCCTTTGGGAAAGGGAAGAAGAAAAGGAATAAGAAAAGGTGCAACATGCTAGGACATCTATAAGGGATCAGATGCAGAAGAAGAAAGTTGATAAAAGTCAAGCTGAATGCTTTCACTGCAATATGCAAGGGCACTGGAAGAGGAACTGTCCTCTTTATATTGCCACACTTGATCAAAATAGGCCAAAGAAGAAAAAAGATAAAATGTTGCTCAATAAGGTATTTATATAATAAAACCTTGTAATTTTTCTGTATATGATAATCAGACCTGGGTATTGGATATTGGGAGTCCTTTTAACATTTGCAATTCGTTGCAGCGACTACAGGTCACTAGAAGATTTGAGGACAATGAAAGATTCTTAATGTCAGCGATGGAAGATTAGTTCCAGTTCTAGCATTAGGAGTTCTTGAAATAGTTTTCAATAGAAATATCATTGTACTAAATGATTGTCATTTTTGCCCAACATTCTTGTTGAACGTAATTTATGTAGGCCTTCTGGCCAAAAGTCATTATGAAATTTCAATAAAGGATGTTACTTTGAATATCATTATGAATGGAGTCACTGTAATGACTGGGCATTTATCTAATGGCATTTATATATTATCACAGCATGTGAATGTAATGTACAAATCAAGTAAGTGCCCTAGAATAACTGATGTCACAGATATTTATCTTTGGCGCCAATGGCTGGGTCATATCAATAAGAACAGATTAAATAGGTTAACTCAGGAGGGCATTCTTTGAATTGATGATTGTGAATCATTAACTACCTATGAATGCTGTCTTCTTGATAAAATGACCAAGTCATCTTTTACTGGAAAAGATGAAAGAGCCAAAGAGCTATGAGTCTAATACATACTGATGTATGTGGACCAATGAGCACTTGTGCCAAAGGTGGATATTACTACTTCATTACTTTTACAGACAACCTTTCTAGGTTCGGTTGTCTATCTTATGAGACATAAATTTGAGTCATTTGAAATGTTCAAACTATATCATAAAGAAGTAGAAAAATAAACATGAAAATGTATTAAGACCATTCGATCAGATCGAGGAGGCGAATACCTTTCAAATGACTTTGTGGCATATTTAAGGGAGAATGGGATTCTCTCCCAATGGACTCCTCCAAGAACACCACAGCATAACGGTATGTCAGAAAGAAGGAATTGAACTCTGTTAGACATGGTTCAGTCCATGATGGGTTTTGCAAGCTTGCCAATATCATTTTGGGGATATGCATTAGAATCAACTTGCCATATTCTCAATAAGGTTCCAAGTAAGTCTGTTTCTAAAACTCCACATGAGATATGGTATAGACATAAACCGATTATCACCTATCTGAGAGTCTAGGGGTATCCGGCTTATGTGAAACGTGCAAAATCAGACAAACTTGAACCTAAATCTGACAAATATTTTTTTTATCGGCTATCTGAAAGAAACCAAAAGATATTACTTCTACAATACTGAAGAGCAAAAGTTGTTCATTAGTAATAGAGCAGTTTTTCTTGAAAAGGAGTTCCTTAGTGAAGGAACAAATAGCTCTAATATTGAACTTGAGGAAGTTCATCAAGTAGAAGGAACAACACAAACCAGTGAACCCTTAGAATCTGAGTTGATAGATCAAACTTAAAACCCATTTTAGATGCACCATTAAGGCGATCTGGTAGAGTACCACATCAACCAGACAGATACTTAGGTTTTTTGGTCCAGAACGATGATCCTATTGAGCTCGGTGAGAACAACGAGGATCCGATCAGCTATATGGATGCTATGCAAAGGACTGACTTTAATAAATGGCTTGATGCTATGAAATCCGAACTTGATTCCATGAAGAAAAATAATGTAAGGACATTAGTTGACCCACCCGAAGGGATAAAACCCATAGGATGTAAGTGGGTTTTTAAAAGAAAAAGAGGTGCAGACGAAATGTAGAGACCTACAAAGCACGTCTGGTTGCCAAGGGGTATCGTCAATGTTATGGCATTGACTATGACAAACATTTTCTTCTGTGGCAATGTTGAAATCCATTTGGATTATGCTAGCTATAGCAGCACACTTCGATTATGAGATTTGGCAGATGGATGTTAAAACCGCTTTTCTAAATGGTAATTTAGATGAACAGGTGTATATGATACAACTTGAAGGTTTTATATCTAAAGACGGTCTAAAGTGTGCAGGCTATAGAAGTCCATTTATGGACTTAAGCAAGCATCTAGGAGTTAGAACATACGACTTGATAATATGATCAAATCTTATGGCTTTGTTAAGAATAAAGAAGAACCTTGCATTTATAAATGGGCTAACGGTTCCGTTATTGTATTTCTTGTATTATATGTGGATGATATTCTCTTAATAGGGAATGATATCCCTGCATTATAAGGAATAAAGACATAGTTATCATCACAATTCTCCATGAAAGATCTGGGAGAAGCCTCCTACATCATGGGGATAAAGATCTATAGAGATAAATCTAAGAGGATGCTTGGTTTATCCCAATCTACGTACATTGACACCGTGCTAAAGAAGTTTAGCATGGAGAATTCCAAGAAAGGCTATCTTCCGATAGGCCATGGAATTCATCTTTCTAAGAATGATTGTCTGACAACTCCTAGTGAAAGAGAACGTATGAGTCGAATTCCATATGCTTCGGCAGTGGGATTGATTATGTACACCATGACATGTATAAGACCAGATGTGGCATACTCACTAGGAGTGGTGAGTAGATACCAATCTGATCCAGGAGAAAAACACTGGCAAGTTGTTAAGACAATCCTTAAGTACTTGAGAAATACTAAGGACCAGTGGTTAGTCTATGGAGAGTCTTATTTGAAACTTGTTGGATATACTGATTCCAGTTTCCAATCAGATCATGATGATAGCAAAAGTGTATCGGGTTTTGTGTTTATCCTAAATGGTGGAGTTGTTTGCTGAAAAAGTTCTAAGCAACATACAGTGGCAGATTCGGTGTGCGAGGCAAAGTATATCGCTGCATCAGATGCTGCGAAAGAAGCTGTGTGGCTGCGAAAGTTTATCTCGAGCTTGGAGTGGCACCTTCCATAAATGGACCAGTCCTGTTGTACAATGACAGTACTGGTGCCATAGCTCAAGCAAAGGAACCATGAGCACATCAGCGCACCAAACACATACTATGCCGGTTTCATCTTATTCAAGAGATTATAGACTGAGGTGACATAAATCTTCAGAAGATTGACGGAAAGGAAAACCTAGGTGACCCATTTACTAAAGCACTCAGCATCAAGGAGTTTGATGACTATAAATTGAAGATGGGTATTAGATACTGTAATGAGTGGCTTTAGGCTAAGTGGAGTTTGTTGAGAATTGTATCCTAAAGCCAATCATTTGATGATTGTGCTAATATAAATTACATATAAATTGATATATTAATAAAAGTTATTTGGCTGTTTATTTATTACAAGAACATCTTCTTAAAACTCCTAATAGTAATGAAGCCCTCAGGATCTTCCTTCACGATAAAGGAGGATTTATCTTTGAAGGTCCTCAAAAGAGTTCGCGACCAAATGATATACTATGATAGGGCCATAGTACTATCAATTATAGGACGTTGTATATCATATTTGTTGGTTGTCCTCTTAACCAAGGAGGTAGAGACACTGGTATGACATACATGTGAAAGTCTAGGAGTACATTTCACCGAACGTGACTCATTTTCGGATACTCTGCTGTCAAGAGTTAATCCGAGAATATATAGGTATAAGTATCCTTCATACTTGAAGATCACAACTAATGACTTACAAGCAACTCATTATACTTAGGTACAGGACTACCTGGATTTTTAATCCAGCTACAAAAGGTTACTGGGTGCTGTCAAGTACTTGTGGTAGTCAGTTGTGGATCAAGATAGAATTTGACCTATCCTGTTAAAAGGAGAAATGCTTGTGTTTCAATTTAATAAGACCTTGGCCAAGGAACTTCATGTGAAAGTCACATGATCACTAAAATTGAAATCACTTTATAGATTTGCTATTTAGAGTTGACAGGCTCTTAATCCATCCTTAGCATTTGTGGTCAAGAGGATGAATTATACGGTAACTGTTTCTTAGGATTCTTGGAGTTTGCTTGCCAACTCTTCGACCTATCCGAACGTCAGGTTCCATTGCTAGATGGGCACATCGATTAGTATAGAAAGTTGTTCTATGCCACCAATTTAGGTTCGAACTTAGAGAGTCACACGCATAGAAGTTTTCTAGGATTATCTATTTGCTGATCAATGATTGAGAATCGTACATGATTTAATTAATCAATTTGATTGATTGAATTATCTCAATTGGGTTAAGTACAAGTGAATAAGATTCAATTTGGTTTAAGTCTATTAGAAGGACTAGTCAATTTCAAATATTGATTTGAAATTAGACTTGATTTGAATTTAAATAGATTCAGGACTAGACAAATTTGATTTGGACTAGAACCATGATCTATGAGGTTCAGTCCAATAAATTTAAATCTACTTAAACCAAAACCCGAACCCAAACCCCTCGCAAAAAGGATCTTACATAATGAGATAACTTGATTAAATTCTCATGTAAAATTTAATATATTGATTTAATCTTCTCCAAACCATTTTCATCAAAATTCTAAGTGTTAGAATTAAAGTGTAATTAATATGCCTCTTTGAATTAACGAGACGATGTAATTCTAAGTGATTAGAATTCATATCTCTTTGGTTTTCACCGAACGTCAGAATTAAACAAAAGGTTGCGTCTCTTTGGTTTTCACCGAACGTCGGAATTAAACAAAAGGTTGTGTCTCTTTGGTTTTCACCGAACGTCGAAATTAAACAAAAGGATTTACCAACTACCCTTAAGGTAAGTGATTTGATCCCTAGATCTTAAGGCAGGCTTCAAGACGAGTAGTATGACTTCTCATCTTAAAGATTAAGATATGATCTTAATTATTTAATTTATATGCATTATTTAGATCAAACGATCTTATAATATAAGGCAAAGATATGATCTTGATGCATGTCAGATAGATTAATATGTAATCTTAAAATTTTCGCATTGATAATTGTTATCAAAATTAAAATATGCATGCCTCGAGGATAGTTTCTCCCTACAGTATCAATAAACACCGTTCCTTTTGGAACCCATATTTTCTTGCCTTTATGATTTAAATTCTTATGAGACATTTTGTAATTACATTCATAAGATTTATGTCCTTTTTTGCTACAATGGTAACATTAAATATCATTTTTGATTGGTTTCTTTATGAAGAAATTGTTGACATATTTTTGTTTCATATATGGTCTATATCCTAAACCAACTTTATCAAAAACATCTCTTTGATTGTTCAAAAGTAGATTAAGCTTTTCTGAGCTATTTATAAATCTATCAATAATATTCTTATATTTTTTAATTTCTTTTCTTCAAATTAAGATTTTCAGTAGAAATTGATTCTTTTTTCCTTTAGCATGTCTTTCTTTTCAGATTTTAAATTTTTAGTCTCAAGAACTAGTTTATTTTTCTTTTTGAGAAGATATAAGTTTTTAGTTTTCAAAGTTTTGTTTTTCGTTCTTAAAACTTTGAAATCACTAACTATTTCATCAAAAGCATCATATAGTTCGTCAAAAGTAAAATCATCATTGGGGGTTTCAGAATTTACCTTATTTTCATCGTTTGTCATGAAGCATATGTTGGCAACCTCCTTTTGATCCTCTTCAGATGAAGATTCCTCGCTGTCGCTCCAAGTTGCAACATAAGCCTTCTTCTTCTTTTTGTATCCCTTCTTGAGTTGAGGACATTCTAATCTGAAATGTCTCGGTTTCTTGCATTTGTAACATATCAAGGGATCCTTTTCCTTTTCCTTTCCTTTTCTCCTTCCATTTTAATACCAGGTTTTCTCTTGTGGAAGGGTCTCCTTCTTTGCATAAATTTTCTGAATTTATTTGCAAGGAGAGGAGTCTCATCATCTTTTCATCTTCTTCGCTGCTGCTCTTTTCATTTTCTACAGCTTTGAGTGTAATTGTTCTTTTCTTTTTCACATCTTTTTCTTGATGTTGCTTCATCGTAAGCTCATAGGTCATAAGGGATCCAAGTAACTCCTTCAAAGGTAGAACATTCAAATCTTTGGCTTCTTAAATAGCTGTCACTTTGGCTTTCCATGTTCTTGGAAGAGACCTAAGGATTTTTTGCACTAATTCAGAGTTAGTATAGGTCTTAACAAGACTTTTCAATCCATTTACTATATTAGTAAATCCAGTATACATGCATGTAATTGATTCATTTTGATCCATGCTGAAAAGTTCATATTTGTGCACCAAAATGTTAATTTTTGATTCTTTAACTTTGTTGGTACTCTCATGAGTAACTTCCAACCTATCCCATATTTCTTTTGCTGAGATGCAAGTGGATATTCTATTGAATTCATTTGCATCCAAAGAACAGTATAGGACATTCATGGCCTTGGCATTAAGCTGAGTCATTTTCTATCATTTTCGTTCCAATTCCTTTCAGGTTTAGGAACAATAGATCCATCTACTATGTGTGTGGGAGTGCTAGGACCATTGATAATAATACTTCATAATTCATAGTCTAAAGCTTGAATGAAAATCCTCATTCTTGCTTTCCAATATGAATAGTTTGTGCCACTAAACAAAGGTGGTCAGTTTGTGGATTGACCCTCAGAAAAAGATGATCCAGCTTGAGCTGCCATTTGGATCTTTAGCTCTTGATTGTTAGATCAAGTCGAAATGAGTACAAGCTCTGATACCAATTGTTGGCCTAGATGACAACCCAAGAGGGGGGTGAATTGCGTTCTTTAAAAATTTTACAATTAAAACCAATTGCACAAGTGAAGTGATGCAATAAATGATGAACACAATATAAAAGAAAGAGAGAGATAAGCACGACAAACACAAAAGGTTTATATTGGTTCGGTGTTAGCTACACCTACATCCACTCCCAAGCAACTCTTGGGTCCACACTATAATCACCCTGATTACAGTTGAGTTATTTTGCAAAATCACAACTCAAACTTATTGTTTTACACTGGGGTCATAACGAACCCAGCCGATTTTTACAGGTTTATCAACACAAAACCTTACACAAGCTAATCTTAGCTTACCTAAGGTCAACTACCTCAACCGATTCAATCCTCCTGATTGAATCAGAAAGAAAATAACTCAAATATATGTTTACAGCAAATCAAAAGCTCCTCAAATGAGCAAATCAACAATATGAATAAAATGAGAATATAAAAGCCTATTTTGAAGCTATTTGAAGTTGAGCTTTTCTTCTTTTCTTCTTTTCCTCTTCTCTTCTGAATGAACTATCAAAGCTTGAACTCAGATTCTTGAACAAGGCTCGGTGAAGAGAAGGTTGAAGATTTAGGGCTCTTGTTTTTCTTGTCCAAATCGATGGAAATCCTTTGGATTTGATCTTGAAAGGCTTTTGGATTTCTCTTCTATCTCTTTTCAACATATGGGCTTGGACACAGAGATTTTTCTCTTTGAAAATTTCTTGATTTTTTTCTTTTTCTTTTTGTTTTCTTCTCTCTTGTTTTGAACAGTCGAAACCCCTTTTTATAATATTTCTTTCTCCATGATTTGGTAAAAAATAGCTGTTGAAATGTACTTGGATTAGTTCCTCACCCAAAAAATAGAGTCATTGAAGAGTAGATGAAGAAATATGGCCGATGGAGCTGATTCTGACAAATTTAAAAATTGACTCTGATAGGTTGGAGTCGGCTTCAACTTTTTAGGTGTCGGCTCTAAGTCGGGTTTCCAAAAATAGTAATAAAAAGTTCAATGCAGAGTCGGCTTCGAGATCCTATGGTGTCGACACATCTCTAGCTGGAGTCGACTCTAATTTCCAGGGTGTCGGCTCTAGCAGAATTCCCAAAAATGTAGCCTCTATTCTCATGTTAGAGTCGACTCTAAATTTTTAGGTGTTGACTCTAAATTCTGAAGCAGAAAATAGTTCTCTGTATCTCAGGTTAGAGTCGGCTCTAACTTTTCAGGTGTCGACTCTAAACCGTACCGAAAGTGTTAAATTGTTCCGATACGCTCTGGAGTCGGCTCTAATGACTTTGGCTCTAACTTCTGCACTTTGACATAAACCATTAAAATCTGATTCGAACTCATTTTTATATAACATTTGAATATTTAACCTTTCTAAATTCCTAAAACACTTGTCAATTTCATTAGTAACATAAGAAATATACTCATGGCTTTTGTTAGTCATCAAAATCAATAAGTGGGTCAACAATGACAATCATCCTTCGTTATTTTTCTCTCATCAATCTTATATTCTAAGAGAATAATAACTATCATCCTTTTTTTAATTAATTAATTAACTAAAAGGTTAAGATAACTTTTAACTCTTGTATATCTATCGAACAACCAATTATTGGTTTCTTTCGATATCTTTATCGTGGGATGATATCAGAGAGAGAAAATCTTTTCCGATAATCTCATATATTTCTTCAACAATAAAATAACTTTCACATAAATATGCTTATGATGTGTTTCTTAGCATACCGTATAATTTTTAAATTTAAAATAATTTTAAATTTATTTTAAATAATCATATTATTTAAAATAAAAATTAATCTAATTAATTTTTGTGTAAATTAATTTAGAATTCTTAATTAAATTAATAATTCAACTCAATATCATAAAGTTCACATAATTTAATAAAGCCATCCATAGGAATTATGGACATTATAATTTTAAGCTCCAATAATTTTGACATTCAATTAACCCTTAATTAAAATATCAAAATTATTAATTTCAAATTACTTCACTAATAATTTGGAATTGCACTCTCAAAATTATAAAATTATTTATATTCAAAAGGATTTGAATTGTCCATTGATATAGTCACTCCATATAAATAAATCCTCTATAAACGATTCATAATTAAACCTAGACATTTTTCATTAACCTCTTTAATTATATCTTTATCCATAAGTACCATTGATTTTATAAGGAATAATATATTTATGACCCAATCATAAATTGAGCGCTCTTATTATGCAAGCCCCGAATCAACACTTATGGGAACCATCCATCTAACTTTTTACGAAGGAATGGATTTCATCTTATATATTAATATTCTCGGCTATTTATGTTATTATATTTTTAATATACCAAAAATTTGACACTATGTTTTGTGTCTCAAAAAATATAATAGAATAAATAAGAGTCTATTAATTACTCATAATTAAGATCGATTCATATATGACCATCATTGATTAATTTTGAATGCTCTATTTTAACAATGGAATTTATTAGATATTCATAATTAATCGTGTTCCAGTTCTGTATAATCAAATTATATAAAGCACTTTCATTCAGATAATCTCATTATCAACAATCCGGATAAGATCATTTAATTCAGAATGTAATGAACTACGCTAGTAATTTTAAATTAAAGATTCTAACTTTAATTTATAATTATGATCAGATTTAGATTATTTTATTTTAAATATTATCCTTTATATATAACACTTATATACACTATTTAAAGTCACATTTAAATAATTCAAAGATTTTTGATATTTATAAAGCATCAAAACATGCATGCAAAAATAATATTAATTTTTTTTAAATTAATCAATAAAATAATAAATATCATTTATTTTGACACATATCCTTCGTGTGAAATGAGGAGAGGAGCCGATGGATAAAAACGAAGGGTTTCTTTGATGATGTTTTGGAGATAGTGAAGGTAAATCAAGAAGGTCAGAGTTGGTCACCCGGCGGGCATGACCCACTTGCATGTATGTAACCTTCGGTAATTAATCCTCGGTGCAACAATTGGGTTCCCGATCTCAGCATGACAATTGGGTTCCCAATCCCTTTGACCAAGGACGTTGCGAGCCTTCTTTGTTGGCTTTTAAGGAGGACGATGGTGGAATCTGACTTCACCCTCACCGTGTCCTCAGTCGATAAGTATTCTACCCATGCTAGAGAGAGCCACAGACAAGGAGAAGCCCATGATGGTCCTCCTTCAGTATCATTTTGGGTTCAGGCTCTGCGGCGTATCCATCGCCTCGCCGGGCCTGAGATGTGGTCGGCAACCCCACCGACACCGGGAGCAGTGTTCGATGGGGGATCGGACATGGGAGAGAGGGAGGAGAGGGCCATGGCGGCCCATCTCCTGGGTGGGAGCTGAACTGGCTCCCGCATTGGTCCAGGCCCGTGGCATGCCTGCCGCCTCGCCGGGCCTAGGAGGCAGCCAACGACCCCCATCAACATCGGACAAGCGTCCGGTGAGGGTCCGGCCAGCCGATGGTGACCGGCCATGCCACCGGCACAGTGAAGGTGTCGCGCGAGAAAGGGAGAGAAAGAGAGAGAAAGAGGGAGAAAGAGAGAGAGAGAGAGAGGGCAAGGCCATGATGACGGTCGACTCTGGGCCAATCGCTGGCGGCCGAGCAGCCCCAAGGAGAGGCCGGCGGCAACCCTGGCCGCTGGCACAGGCACCCCTGGTTTGGGTGAACAAGGGGAACGAGAAAGAAACAAGGGAGGCCCAAAATTGGGCTGTGTTGGGCCGACTAGTGAGCCTTTTGGGCCAAATTTTTGGGCCATGTAATGGGCCAGGGACAAAGAAATGAGCATATGGATTGTATCATTTTGATCCTAGTTTCTGGAAAAGTTTTATTTCCCTATTTAGACTTTTATTCTTGAGAGATATTTAAGCCCAAAGTTAGGCCCAGATTAGAATGGACAGAATTTAGAGGACAATTTGTTATTTCAATTTTAGAGATTTAATTGTGTAAAATAATGCTGTAGGTACCCATAGGTCCAAATAACTGGTTTATATTTTGGGATTAGCGTGCTGAGGTAAGTAAGCCAATTATTATGATTTCATAAATTATTTAATATGTAAGTTTTGAAATTATAGTTGTATTAAATTATGAAATAAGAAAAAATAGAATTATGGTATTTGATTTTACTATTTTGAAATTGTTAAATAGTACCATGAGTATGCAACTCATTATTTGGTCTGCTTATTTGAAACTGCTGATATTTTTAAAGTGATGACTTTTATATATGAGACTAATGAGGGATATGGTTACTTTGACTTTATAAAACCATTTGGTACTATTTAATATAATTATATGCAATTGCTAATGTTGAAACCACTGTATATGTGAGAAGCTTATGCTTGTGATGATGCATGATATGTTGCATGCAAGATGTAAATATCATACTTGAGAATATGCTCCTATGTATTGCCATGGTTCTCTATAACATGATATGATGTGATATGTCAAGAGACACTGGACCCACCTCCATAGAGGGAATATGTGAAGGACACACATCAGTAGGGTGTTATGACAGATTATGACATATGGCATGACGCTGGTACTAGGATCCTTCCTCTTAAAGGACATTTAAGAGTGATACACCAATGGAGTATTTACGATATAATGTAGGACCGTGGGACACATAAGAATTGATAATTATATTGATATAGTGGGTTTGATTGCATTGCATATTTTGAAATTATTGCATGATTATGCTTCCAAAATTATTTTATAAATGTGCTTCGAGTTAACACATGTTTAAATATATATTTGAAATTTTGAAAGCTTGACAAGTGTTTCATACGTGAAAACTTGATTTGCTATAAATGTAAATTGACTATAATATACTATTGTAGGCTTACTTACTGAGTGTGATCTCATTTAAATCTCACAACATTTTTTAGAGCCGCAGAACTGATATGGACAAGGAAAGGAGATAGAATGGGACTCCTATCAAAGCCCAAATTTTGATGTTACTTCTTCACATTTTAATCTTGTGTGTTTTTCCTAAGATTTTAAAACCTATTTGATTAGTTGTATTAAAGATATCTTGACTTTGAATGGTATTGCAATTACTATATCCTTATATTGTGATTATATTTGATTGCCTTGCATGTTTGACATGCGGTGGGTTGCCACCCCTAGATCCACCTATGGGTCTGGGGCATGATAGCTTTAGTGGTATCAGAGCTAGGGTTATGACATTAGGGACATAATACTAGATTATTACATTAGATTATTATATTGGATTTCAAGTAATATGCCTTTCAAGCCTGCAAATGTAGAGTTCAACATGATATTAATTAAAAAATAATTTAACAGGAGATAGGAATGGCTTGTCGCACCAAAAGCCAGCAACATGTTGAGGGCTCCTAGGCTGGTAATTTTGGTCAACATGAAGGCCAAGAAGCTACCGAAGGTGCTGGCTCTGTCAATCTGGCCGGGACTCATTAGCAGCGACTTCAGACCAAGATACTTTAGGTTCTCTCGGGTGTAGCACAGTCGATGTGGGACATGCAGCAATAGATCCTGCAGACTTTGTCCACTTAGCCTGCTCCTTCTATTCCGCAGACTTAGCCTGATTCTTCTATTCCACAGACTCAGCCTGCTCCTTCTGTTCCGTAGACTCAGCCTGCCCCTCCTATTCCGTAGACTTAGCCTATCCCTTCTACTTAGCCTACCCCTCCTACTCCATAAACTCAGCCAACCCTATCTACTCAATCCGGACTATTGACCCAGCCTGCTCTGCCTTAACCCTGGGTAGGGAGTGGCCGCAGCTTTGCTGATTTCAAAGGTTTTGCCCCTGCCCTTTTACTAGATCTACCAATCATGTTGATGTTGAACGGTGGATGCTAGATATAAAGAAGGCTTCACATCTCATGGTAGCCAAAAGAAGGAGCGGATTAGATTCGCCACCTACCTTCTCCAGGGAGAGGCCTATGATTGGTGGTTAGTTGAGGAGTAACGATGGGGTGGACAAGCTATCACTTGGGAAGGGTTTAAGGAGTCCTTTTTTAATAAATACTTTTTAATAGTGTGCAGAGATAGATGGAATCAAAATTTATCAAATTGGAGCAGAGGAATCTCTTAGTGGCCCAAATGAAGCCGAGTTCATCAGGTTGGCCCGGTTTGCTCCAAATATTATGACTAATGAGATAGCAAAGATCACAAGATTCACTGAGGACTGTGGCCCAGGCTGAAACAAGCAGTCAATGCATTTGAGCTTCTCACTTATAGTGCAGTTATGAATAAGGCCTTGGTGATTGAGAGATATGAATGCAGTCCAAAGAGATTGGGAGCAACAGAGGAAGAGGAAAGGGCCTTTTTCTGGCCAATCCCCAGCCCAGGCCAAGAAAAAAGGTGCATATCAAGCCTCGGCAGGACAAAGGAGTAAGGAGACTCGCTGCCCTCATTGTGGAACCTTCCATCTGGGAAGGCCTTGCTGCAGATTACCAGGTGCCTGCTCATATATAGGAAAACGGATCACAAGATGGCCACCTGCCCCCTTCGAAGGATCAGCAGCCCTTTTCAGATCAAGAAAGAGCCAGCAACAGCCGTCTAGGACCCAGGGAAGGATCTTCACCCTCATTCAGTAGGATGTTCACCCAGGGAAGGCATACCATTTAATTTTATATCTAGTATTACATTCATATCTAGTGCAATACATTGATAATTGATTAGAAAATTAGGTTAATTGATGTTTAAATGAATTAAACTTATGTCTAGGAATGATTAAAGTGAGCACTACTTATGCTCAAACTTTAATTGACTCAGTTGCCATGCATTCTTTCATATCTGACACCTATCTTGATAAGAATGCATCATTGACACCCGTTCCTCTAGAGCAAGAGTTGCATATTGCATTTCCAAATGGAGATATTATGAAGGTTGACTCAGTATGCAAATCCTGCTCGATTAACATGGAGGATAGGAGGTTAGAGCATATCTAATCGTCCTTCCACTGAAGTTCTTTGATGTTATCCTTGAAATGGACTGGTTGGCCTCTTATCATGCTTCAGTAGATTGTTTCAGGAAAATAGTGAACTTCAAAAGTCCAAGTCAACCTGAATTCAGTTTTATTGAAAGTCAGAAACACCTAGCCTCAGTATTTGTATTAGCACTATAGGTTGAAAAGTATCTGATGCAAGGTGGCCAAGGATTTATTGTTAGGTAAGGACCTTCAGCAGGAAGAATCAAGTTGGAGGATATTCCAGTAGCTTGAGAGTTTCCTGATGTCTTTCCAGATGAATTGACCGATTTAACCCCAGATCGAAAAGTCAAATTCTTCATTGATTTAGTTTTTGGAACTAGACCTATATCCAAGGCCCCTTACCATATGGCCCCTGCTGAGCTAAAGGAACTAAAGGATTCATTGCAGGAGCTTCTAGATCAAGGATTTATCAGACCAAGTGTTTCTCTTAGGGTGCTCAAATCCTATTTGTTAAGAAGAAAGATGGCAGTCTTCGGCTCTGTATTGATTATCGAAAAATCAATAAGGTAATAGTGCGGAATAAGTATCATCTACCGAAGATTAATGACTTGTTCGATCAACTCCAAGGAGCTCAGGTATTCTCAAAGATTGATCTCAAGTCAGGATACTATCAACTCAAAATCAAAGCTGGTGATGTGCCTAAGATAGCATTCAAAACCAGGTATGGCCATTATAAGTTCTTGATGATGCGTTTGGGTTAACTAATGCCCCAATAGCATTCATGGATTTGATGAACAGAATTTTTAAGCCATATTTGGATCAGTTTGTGGTGGTTTTCATTGATGATATTTTGATATATTCCAAGAGTCAAAAGGAGCATGAGGATCACCTAAGAATTGTTCTACAGATTCTTCAGGAGAAGAAACTTTATGCCAAGCTGCAGAAGTATGATTTTTGGTTGGATCAAGTATCTTTCTTGGGTCATATAATATCCAAGGATGGCATATTTATGGACCGAAAAAAGTTTGAAGCTATCATAAGCTGGAGCTGTCCTTCCAATGTGGCAGAAGTCAGAAGCTTCTTGGGGCAAGCTAGGTACTATCATAAATTTATGGAGGACTTCTCTCGCATTGCTCTACTCCTAACTCGCTTAACCCAAAAGCGAGTAAAGTTTGACTGGACAGAGGAGTGTGAGAAAAGTTTTCAGGAGTTAAAGCAACGCATGGTATTAGCTCCCATTCTTGTTCTTCCGACAGAATCTGAAGGATTTACTCTATTTACTGATGCATCTCCAAAAGGATTGGGATGCATTCTGATGCAGAACAGGAAGGTAATAGCCTATGCCTCTAGACAATTGAAGTCTTATGAGTAGAATTACCCTACCCATGACCTTGAATTGGCTGCTATGGTTTTTGCCCTGAAGATTTGGTGACATTACCTATATAGGGTGTCGTATGATGTGTATACAGACCATAAGAGTCTAAAATACATCTTCACATAGAAGGTACTAAACTTGAGGCAGAGGAGGTGATTGAAGCTACTGAAGGATTATGACCTGAACCTATACTATCATCCAAGGAAGGCCAATGTAGTAGTTGATGCTTTGAGAAAAAATCCTCTTCAAAGTTGGCCATTATGATTACTTTTAGCCTCACATTCTAAGGGACCTTGAGAGGTGGGAGGTTGGATTGAGAGTACAACAGTCTAATAGGCTTGTAGCAGCACTTGTACTCTAGCCAACCCTAGTTGATAGGATCAAGTCCTTCTAGAAAGAATATCCGGATCTACAAAGGATTAAAGAAGCTATGTAGTCAGTTCAGAATGAATTTTGTATAATGGAGGATGGATCCTTGAGATTTGAAGGTAGACTCTATGTGCCAAACGTGGAGGAGCTAAGGGCCAAAATTTTGAAGGAGGCGCACTACTCTCCCTATACTATGCATCCAGAAGGTACTAAGATGTACAAAGACTTAAAGAAAAATTTTTGATGGAAGGGAATGAAAAGAGAGATTGCTCAGTATGTGGCCAAGTGCTTAGTGTGTCAGCAAGTGAAAGCAGAGCATCAAAGGCCTGTGGGACCTCTTCAGTCTCTAATGATTCTATAATGGAAATGGAAAAAGGTTACGATGGACTTTGTGACCGGTCTGCCCAAAACTCCCTGGAACAATGATGCGGTTTGGGTCATTGTGGACAGACTAACAAAGTCAGCCCATTTTCTACCTTTCAGAGTTGGGGTCTCTAGTGAAAAATTGGCTAGTATATACATCGAGCAGATCGTGAGACTCCATGTTGTTCCCTTATCTATTGTATTAGATCGGGATACCAGGTTCGTGTCCTAGTTTTGGAAAAGTCTTCATAGAGCCTTGGAAACCAAACTAAACTTCAGCATAGCCTATCACCCCCAGATAGATGGACAATCAGAAAGGACCATACTGACTCTGGAACATATATTGCGAGCCTAT
Source organism: Calamus simplicifolius (assembly GCA_900491605.1). Taxonomy (NCBI): domain Eukaryota; kingdom Viridiplantae; phylum Streptophyta; class Magnoliopsida; order Arecales; family Arecaceae; genus Calamus; species Calamus simplicifolius. Next base: position 24,218 of record UESW01002334.1, read on the forward strand.
GTGATGGACTTAGGTGGTGCATGGGATAATCACTTACCTTTAGTGGAGTTTACTTATAATAACAGCTACCAGGCTAGTATTCAGATGGCTCCGTTTAAGGATATGTAGGCAGGAGGTGCAGATCTCCTTTATGTTGAAATGATGTGGGAGAGAGAAAATTGCTAGGCCCTGAGCTAATTCAGCAAACAGTAGAGAAGGTGCAATTGATTAGGAAACATCTTCGTACAGCTCAGAGCAGGCAAAAGAGCTATACTGATGTTAGAAGGAGGGAGTTGGAGTTTCAGGTTGGAGACCATGTCTTCTTAAGAGTATCACCAACCAAAGATGTGATGAGATTTGGGATTAGAGAAAGCTAAGTCCATGATATATTGGGTCATTTGAGATCTTGAGCAGAGTAGGAGAGGTAGCTTATAGCCTAGCACTGCCTCTGATACTCTCTGGGGTGCACAATGTGTTTTATGTTTCTATGTTAAGGAAGTATATTCCCGATCCTAGCCATGTAATAGAGTTTGAGCCTATACAGTTGAAGAAAGACTTGACATATGACGAGCATCCTGTGCGTATCGTAGACCGCAAGGATCAAGTTTTGAGACGGCATAGCATTCCCTATATCAAGGTTCAATGAAGTAATCATTCTGAGAGGGAGGCGACTTGGGAGCTTGAGGAGGAAATGAAAAAGAAATATCCACAATTATTTGTATCCTAATATAGATAAATGATGTGTCAATGACTGTTGACCTTTCAATAAAATTTAGTTGATTCTATGACAGAAAACTTGAATTTTAAATTTCTCTTACGGAAGTGTATCAATTTTGAGGCTTTTTATAAGGAGGAAAGAATGTAACCCCCCGATAATTAATCCTCGGCGCGATGACTGGGTTCCCGATCTCAGCATGATGATTGGGTTTTCGATCTCGGCATGATGATTGGGTTCCCGATCCCTTTGACCAAGGACATCGTGAGCCTTCTTCATTGGCTTTTAAGGATGATGATGGCGGACTCTGCCTTCACCCTCGCCGTGTCCTCAATCGGTAAGCATTCTACCCATGCTAGAGAGAGAGAGAGAGCCACGGACGAGGAGAAGGCCATGAAGGTCCTCCTCCAGTGTCATTTTGGGTTCAATCTTGGCGGCATATCCGTCGCCTCGCTGGGCCTGAGCTATGGCCGGTGGCCCCATCGGCATCGGGAGCAGCGTCCGATGGGGGACCGAGCATGGGAGAGAGAGAGAAGAGGGCCATGGCGGCCTTTCTCCTGGATGGGAGCCGAACCAGCTCCCGCGTTGGTCCAGGCCTGGCAGCATGCCTACCGCCTTGCCGGGCCTAAGAGGCTGCCAGTGACCTCCATCGGCGTTGGGCAAGCATTTGACCGATCGGTGGTGACTGGTCGTGCCACCGGCACAGTGAAGGTGCCATGCAAGAAAGGGAGAGAAAGAAAAAGAAAAAGGAAGAAAGAGAAAGAGAGGCCAAGGCTGCGATGGCGATCGGCTTTGGGCTGGTCGCCGGTAGCCAAGCAGCCCCAAGGAGAGACCGGTGGCAACACTGGCTGCCGGCACAGGCACCCCTAGTTTGGGTGAACCAGGGGAACGGGAGAAAGAAACAGGGGAGGCTCAAAACTGGGCTGTGTTGGGCCGACCAGTGAGCCTTTTGGGATGAATTTTTGGGCCCTGTAATGGGCCAGGGACAGAGAAATGAGAATATGGATTTGATCAATTTGATCCTAGTTTCTGGAAAAAGTTTTATTTCCCCATTTAGACTGTTATTCTTAGAGATATTTAAGCCCAAAGTTAGGCCCAGAATTAGAATGGATATAATTTAGGGAACAATTTGTTATTCCAATTTTAGAGATTTAATTATATAAAATAATGTTGTTGGTACCCATAAGTCCAAATAACTGGTTTACATTTTGGAATTAGCATGCTAAGGTAAGTAAACCAATTATTATGATTTCATAAATTATTTAATATGTAAGTTTTGGAATTATAGTTGTATTAAATTATGAAATGAGAAAAAAATGAAATTATGGTATTTAATTTTATTATTTTGAAATTGCCAAATAGTACCATGAGTATGCAACTCATTATTTGGTCTGCTTATTTGCAACTGCTGATATTTTTAAAGTGATGACTTTTATATATGTGACTAATGAGGGATATGGTTACTTTGACTTTGCAAAATCATTTGGTACTATTTAATATAATTATATGCAATTGCTAATGTTCAAACCACTGTATATGTGAGAAGCTTATGCTTGTGATAATGCATGATATGTTGTATGCAAGATGTAAATATGATACTTGAGAATATGCTACTATGTGTCGCCGCAGTTCTCTATAATATAATATGATGTGATATGCTAAGAGACATGGGACCCACCTTCATAGAGAGAATATGTAGAGGATACATATCTATCGGGTGTGTTATGATAGATTATGATATATGGCATGACTCTGGTAGCAGGACCCTTCTTCTTAGAGAACATTTAAGAGTGATACATCAATAGGGTGTTTACGGATATAATGTAGGACTGTGGACACGTAAGAATTGATAATTATAACGATACAATGGGTTTGATTGCATTGCATATTTTGAAATTATTGCATGACTATGCTTCCAAAATCATTTTATAAATCATTTTAATTCAATCCATTCCATTCCGAATTGAGTTCAATCCGATTCATTTCTAGTCTTCTCCTCTCTTAGGCATTTGCATACTTTCCTAAGGGTAGTATAGCAATAGTGCATTAAAAAGAGAGTAGCATTCTTGGTTTGAATTTTTTGATGAATTGTAGTGCTGCTTTCATCAAAAGGAGACTGTTATATCCTGAGAGACAATTGTCGTACTGATCGTAAGCACCATTGCGAGACGAAATTATCTTAAGGACATAGAGTATAACTCTAGCCTCAGTCTTATCAATTAGGTAGCCACCATATGCACAACCAACAATCTTAAGACAATTTCCTGCTACCATGGAAGTGTTGCTGCAGATGGCTACTATGATAACATCCGTTCAAGCCAAGAGACCGAAGAAATTCTTTGGCGCGGACTTCAAGAAGTGGAAACAGAAGATGCTATTCTACCTCACAACTCTGAATCTAGTCAGAGTACTGAATAAAGATCCGCCTGTGTGAAGGGCTTAAGTTCCTTAGGCTCACCATAAGTGGAGAGCTTGATGGTGATGCTATCGCGCATGCACACGCGCATGTGCGAATGGCGCAATGGGCGCTTTGTGGGCGCACTTTGCACTTCGCACATGGGCATCGTCGCGAGGAGCTTGAGGGGCTTTAAATTTTTCCTAGATCAAGAGGATCTGATGGTGGAGACTAATTGAATCAATATAAGGGGCTGAGATCAATTGACCGTTGATCATCGGATCAGGATCAGAACTGATCATTGATCAATCGAATGAAGGGTCGAGATGCGGTGATCAAATCACAATTGCGATCGCAATCCAATGGCTCACACCCTTCGGTTGACCGATCAATAGGACCGTTGGTGATAAGGTGCTCGTCAGATCCTGTGGTTGGTGATAAGGCGCATGTCCGATCGTACGGTTGGAGATAAGGCATTGCACCGATCAGGCCGTTGCGATAAGTCAATTTGAAACAGCGTATCAAAGCGGTGCAACCGCCTATCTTATAACGTGATCATTAGATCATGATGATGAAAAGGAAAATCAGAACATGGATTAGCTTATCTGATCGGCTGATCTTCAGATCACGATCATGTATCGGCTTATCACATCACGTAAAGGGGCTTATTGATCTGACTGTTGATCGGATCCGATCAGATCTAACAGTACAGATCAATTCGTAGGGTTGCTTCCAAGGGGCACCTAAAACCTATAAATAGGACCCTAAACCAAGCATTTTACTTCAATCCATTCCATTCCGAATTGAGTTGAATCCGAATCAATTCTAGTCTTCTCCTCTCTTAGGCATTTGCATACTTTTCTAAGGGTAGTATAGCAATAGTGCATTAAAAAAGAGTGGCATTCTTGGTTTGAATTTTTTGGTGAATTGTAGTACTGCTTTCATCAAAAGGAGACTGTTGTATTATAGGAGATAATCGTCATACTGACCGTAAGCACCATTGCAGGATGAAATTATCTTAAGGACATAGAGTATAACTCTAGCCTCAGTCTTATCGATTAGGTAGCCACCATATGCACAACCAACAATCTTAAGAGAATTTTCTGCTACCACGGAAGTGCTGCTGCGGATGGCTACTATGACAACATCCGTTCAAGCTGAGAGACCGAAGAAATTCTCTGGCATGGACTTCAAGAGGTGGTAACAGAAGATGTTGTTCTATCTTAACTCTGAATCTAGTCAGAGTACTTAATGAAGATCCGCCTGTGTGAAGGGCTTAAGTTCCTTAGGCTCACCATAAGTGGAGAGCTTGAGGGTGATGCTACCCGCACATGCACACACGCATGTGTGAACGGCACAATGGGTGCTTTGTAGGCGCACTTTGCACTTCGTACGTGCGCATCGTCACAAGAAGCTTGAGGGGCTTTAAAATTTTCCTAGATCATGAGGATCCAAGGGTGGAGACTGATCGGATCAAGATAAAGGGCTGAGATCAATTGACCATTGATAATCGGATCAGGATCAGAACTGATCAATGATCGATCAGATGATGGATTGAGATGCGGTGATCAAATCATGATCGCGATCGTGATCCAACGGCTCACACCCATCGGTTGATCGGTCAATAGGACCATTGGTGATAAGGCACTCATTAGATCCTACGGTTGGTGATAAGGCGCCCGTCCGATCGTACGGTTGGATATAAGGCATCGCTCCGATCAGGCCATTGCGATAAGTCAACTTGAAACGGTGTATCAAAGCCATGCAACCGCCTATCAGATAACGTGATCATAAGATCACGATGATGAAAAGGCATATCGAAACATGGATTAGCTTAACTGATCGGTTGATCTTCAGATCACGGCCATGGATCGGCTTATCACATCACGTAAAGGGGCTTATTGATCTGATCATTGATCGGATCCGATCAGATAGAACGGTATAGACTAATTTCGTAAGGTTGCTTCCAAGGGCCACCTAAAACCTATAAATAGGACCCTAAACCAAGCATTATAATTCAATCCATTCCATTCTGAATTGAGTTCAATCCGAATCAATTCTTGTCTTCTCCTCTCTTAGGCATTTGCATACATTCCTAAGGTTAGTATAGCAATAGTGCATTAAAAAGAGAGTAGAATTCTTGGTTCAAATTTTTTGGTGAATTGTAGTGCTGCTTTCATCAAAAGGAGACTGTTGTATCCTGGGAAACAATCGTCATACTGACCGTAAGCACCATTGCGGGATGAAATTGTCTTAAGGACATAAAGTATAACTCTAGCCTCAGTCTTATCAATTAGGTAACCACCATATGCACAACCAACAATCTTATGACAATTTTCTGCTACCATGGAAGTGCTGCTGCAGATGGCTACTATGACGATATCCGTTCAAGCCGAGAGACCGAAGAAATTCTTTGGCACGAACTTTAAGAAGTGGCAACAGAAGATGTTGTTCTATCTCAACTCTGAATCTAGTCAGAGTACTGAATGAAGATCCACCTATGCGAAGGGCTTAAGTTCCTTAGGCTCACCATAAGTGGAGAGCTTGAGGGTGATGCGTAGCATGACCCCTGCGCATGCGCACGCACGAGGGTGGAGGGCGCAATGGGCACTTTATAGGCATACTTTGCACTTCGCACGTGCGCATCATCGCGAGGAGCTTGAGGGGCTTTAAAATTTTCCTAGATCATGAGGATCCGAGGGTGGAGACTAATTAGATCAAATAAGGGGCTGAGATTAATTGATCGTTGATCATCGGATCAGGATCAAAACTGATCATTGATCGATCAGATGAAGGATCGAGATGCAGTGATCAAATCATGATCGTGATCGCGATCCAACAGCTCACACCTGTCGGTTGATCGGTCAACATGATCGTTGGAGATAAGGCGCTCGTCAGATCCTGCGGTTGGTGATAAGGCGTCTGTCCGATCGTATGGTTGGAGATAAGGTATTGCTCCAATCAGGCCATTGCGATAAGTCAACTTGAAAAGGTGTATCAAAGCCATGCAATCACCTATCTGATAACATGATCATAAGATCACGATGATGAAAAGGCATATCGAAACATGGATTGGCTTATCTGATCGGCTGATCTTCAGATCATGGCCATGGATCGGCTTATCACATCACGTAAAGGGGCTTATTAATTTGATCATTGATCGGATCCGATCAGATCTAACGGTATAGATCAATTTCGTAGGGTTGCTTCCAAAGGGCACCTAAAACATATAAATAGGACACTAAACCAAGCATTTTAATTCAATCCATTCCATTCCGAATTGAGTTCAATCCGAATCAATTCTAGTCTTCTCCTCTCTTAGGCATTTGCATACTTTCCTAAGGGTAGTATAGCAATAGTGCATTAAAAAGAGAGTAGCATTCTTGGTTCAGATTTTTTGGTGAATTGTAGTGCTGCTTTCATCAAAAGGAGACTGTTGTATCTTGGGAGACAATCGTCATACTGACCGTAAGCACCATTGCAGGATGAAATTGTCTTAAGGACATAGAGTATAACTCTAGCCTCAGTCTTATCAATTAGGTAGCCACCATATGCACAACCAACTATCTTAAGACAATTTCTTGCTACCATGGAAGTGCTGCTGCAGATGGCTACTATGACGAAATCCGTTCAAGCCGAGAGACCGAAGAAATTCTCTGGCACGGACTTCAAGAGGTGGCAACAGATGATGCTATTCTATCTCAACTCTGAATCTAGTTAAAGTACTGAACGAAGATCCGCCTGTGCGAAGGGCTTAAGTTCCTTAGGCTCACCATAAGTGGAGAGCTTGAGGGTGATGCATAGCATCACCCCCGCGCACGAGCACGACGAGTGCGAAGGGCGCAATGGGCACTTTGTAGGCGCACTTTGCACTTTGCACGTACGCATCGTCGCGAGGAACTTGAAGGTCTTTAAAATATTCCTAGATCATGAGGATTCGATGTTGGAGACTGATTGGATCAAGATAAGGTGCTGAGATCAATTAACCGTTGATCATCGAATCAAGATCAGAATTGATCATTGATCGATCGGATGAAGGGTCGAGATGCGGTGATCAAATCACGATCGCGATCGCGATCCAACGGCTCACACCGGTCGGTTGATCGGTCAACAGCACTATTGGTAATAAGGCGCTCGTTAGATCCTGCGGTTGGTGATAAGCGCATGTCCGATCGTACGGTTGGATATAAGGCATCGCTCCGATGAGGCCATTGCGATAAGTCAACTTGAAACGGCGTATCAAAGCAGTACAATTGCCTATCTGATAAAATGATCATCAGATCATAATGATGAAAAGGCATATCGAAGCATGGATTTGCTTATCTAATTGGCTGATCTTCAGATCACGGCCATGGATCGGCTTATCACATCATGTAAAGGGGCTTATTGATCTGATCGTTCATCGGATCCGATCAGATCTAACGGTACAGATCAATTTTGTAGGGTTGCTTCTAAGGGGCACCTAAAACCTATATATAGGACCCTAAACCAAGCATTTTAATTCAATCCATTCCATTCCGAATTGAGTTCAATCCGAATCAATTCTAGTCTTCTCCTCTCTTAGGCATTTGCATACTTTCCTAAGGGTAGTATAACAATAGTGCATTAAAAAGAGAGTAGCATTCTTGGTTCAAATTTTTTGGTGAATTGTAGTGCTGCTTTCATCAAAAGGAGACTGTTGTATCTTGGGAGACAATCGTCATACTGACCGTAAGTACCATTGCGGGACGAAATTATCTTAAGGACATAAAGTATAACTCTAGCCTCGGTCTTATCAATTAGGTAGCCACCATATGCACAACCAACAATCTTAAGATAATTTCCTGCTACCATTGAAGTGTTGCTGCAGATGGCTACTATGACGACATCCGTTCAAGCCGAGAGACCAAGGAAATTCTCTGGCACGGACTTCAAGAGGTGGCAATAGAAGATGTTGTTCTATCTCAACTCTGAATCTAGTCAGAGTACTGAACGAAGATCCGCCTGTGCGAAGGGCTTAAGTTCCTTAGGCTCACCATAAGTGGAGAGTTTGAGGGTGATGCGTAGCATCACCCCCGCGTACGCGCACGCATGAGTGCGAAGGGCGCAATGGGCACTTTGTAGGCGCACATTGTACTTCATACGTGCGCATCATTACGAGGAGCTTGAGGGGCTTTAAAATTTTCCTAGATCATGAGGATCTGACGTTAGAGACTAATCAGATCAAGATAAGGGCCTGAGATCAATTAATTGTTGATAATCGGATCAGGATCAGAATTGATCATTGATCGATTGAATGAAGGATCGAGATGCGGTGATCAAATCATGATCGCGATTGCGATCCAATGGCTCACAATCGTTAGTTGATCGGTTAACAGGGTGATAAGGCGCTCGTTAGATCCTGCGGTTGGTGATAAGGCGCATGTCGGATCGTACTGTTGGAGATAAGGCATCGCTCCGATCAGGCCATTGCGATAAGTCAACTTGAAACGACGTATCAAAGCCATGCAACTGCCTATTTGATAACGTGATCATTAGATCATGATGATGAAAAGGCATATCGAGACATGGATTGCCTTATCTGATCGGCCAATCTTCAGATCACGGCCATGGATTGGCTTATCACATCACGTAAAGGGGCTTATTGATCTGACCGTTGATCGGATCCAATCAGATCTAATGGTAAAGATCAATTTCGTAGGGTTGCTTCTAAGGGGCACCTAAAACCTATAAATAGGATCCTAAACCAAGCATTTTAATTCAATCCATTCCATTCCGAATTGAGTTCAATCTGAATCAATTCTAGTCTTCTCCTCTCTTAGGCATTTGCATACTTTTCTAAGGGTAGTATAGCAATAGTGCATTATAAAGAGAGTAACATTCTTGGTTTGAATTTTTTGGTGAATTGTAGTGCTGCTTTCATCAAAAGGAGACTGTTGTATCCTGGGAGACAATCGTCATACTGACCATAAGCACCATTGCAGGACAAAATTATCTTAAAGACATAGAGTATAACTCTAGCCTTAGTCTTATCAATTAGGTAGCCACCATATGCATAACCAACAATCTTAAGATAATTTCCTGCTACCGTGGAAGTGCTGTTGCAGATGGCTACTATGATGACATCCGTTCAAGCCGAGAGACCGAAGAAATTCTTTAGCACAAACTTCAAGAGGTGGAAACAGAAGATGTTGTTCTATCTCAACTCTGAATCTAGTCAGAGTACTGAATGAAGATCCACCTGTGCGAAGGGCTTAAGTTCCTTAGGCTCACCACAAGTTGAGAGCTTGAGGGTGATTCTACCTGCGCATGTGCACGCGCATATGTGAAGGGTGCAATGGGCGCTTTGTAGGCACACTTTGCACTTCGCATGTGTGGATCATCGTGAGGAACTTGAGGGGCTTTAAAATTTTTGTAGATTATGAGGATCCGACGGTGGAGACTGATTAGATCAAGATAAGGGGCTAAGATTAATTAACCGTTGATCATCGGATCAGGATTTGAACTGATTATTGATCAATCGGATGAAGGGTCAAGATGTGGTGATCAAATCATGATTGCAATCGCGATCCAACGGCTCACACCCATCGATTAATCGGTCAACAGGACTGTTGGTGATAAGGCGCTCGTCAAATCCTGCAGTTGGTGATAAGGCGCCCGTTCGATCGTACGGTTGGAGATAAGGCATCGCTCCGATCAAGCCGTTACGATAATTTGCTTGAAACGGTGTATCAAAGCTATGCAACCGCCTATTTGATAACGTGATCATCAGACCATGATGATTAAAAGGCATATCGAAACATGGATTGGCTTATCTGATCGGCTGATCTTCAGATCACGGCCATTGATTGGCTTATCACATCATGTAAAGGGGCTTATTGATCTGACCATTGATCGGATCCAATCAGATCTAACGGTACAGATCAATTTCGTAGGGTTGCTTCCAAGAGCCACCTAAAACCTATAAATAGGACCCTAAACCAAGCATTTTGATTCAATCCATTCCATTCCGAATTGAGTTCAATCCGAATCAATTCTAGTCTTCTCTTCTCTTAGGCATTTGCATACTTTCCTAAGAGTAGTATAGCAATAGTGCATTAAAAAGAGAGTAGCATTCTTGGTTCAAATTTTTTGGTGAATTGTAGTGTTGCTTTCATCAAAAGGAGACTGTTGTATCCTGGGAGACAATCGTCATACTGACCGTAAGCACCATTGCGGGACGAAATTGTCTTAAGGACATAGAGTATAACTCTAGCCTCAGTCTTATCAATTAGGTAGCCACCATATGCACAACCAACAATCTTAAGACAATTTCTTGCTACCATGGAAGTGCTACTACAGATGGCTACTATGACGACATCCATTCAAGCCGAGAGACCAGAGAAATTCTCTAGCACAGACTTCAAGCGGTGGCAACAGAAGATGTTGTTCTACCTTACAACTCTGAATCTAGTCAGAGTACTGAATGAAGATCTGCCTGTGCGAAGGGCTTAAGTTCCTTATGCTCACCATAAGTGGAGAGCTTGAGGGTGATGTGTAGCATCACCACCACACACACGCGTGTGCGAAGGGCACAATGGGCGCTTTGCAGGTGCACTTTGCACTTCGACGTGCGCATCATCGCGAAAAGCTTGAGGGGCTTTAAAATTTTCCTAGATCATGAGGATCCGATGGTGGAGACTGATCGGATCAAGATAAGGGGCTGAGATCTATTGAATGTTGATCATCGGATCAAGATCGGAACTGATCATTGATCGATCGGATGAAGGATCGAGATGCGGTGATCAAATCATAATCCCGATCACAATCCAACGGCTCACACCCATCGGTTGATCGGTCAACAAGACCGTTGGTGATAAGGCGTTCGTCAGATCCTGCTGTTGGTGATAAGGCGTCCGTCCGATCGTACGGTTAGAGATAAGGCATCGCTCTGATCAGGTCGTTGCGATAAGTCAACTTGAAACGACGTATCAAAGCCGTGCAACCGCCTATTGATAACATGATCATCATATCACGATGATGAAAAGGCATTTCGAAACATGGATTGGCTTATCTAATCCACTGATCTTCAGATCACAGCCATGGATCAGCTTATCACATCACATAAAGGGCTTATTGATCTGATCGTTTATCGGATCCGATCAGATCTAATGGTACAGGTCAATTTCGTAGGGTTGCTTCCAAGGGACACCTAAAACCTATAAATAGAACCCTAAACCAAGCATTTTAATTCAATCCATTCCATTCCGAATTGAGTTCAATCTGAATCAATTCTAGTCTTCTCCTCTCTTAGGCATTTGCATAATTTCCTAAGGGTAGTATAGCAATAGTGCATTAAAAAGAGAGTAACATTCTTGGTTCAAATTTTTTCATGAACTGTAGTGCTGCTTTCATCAAAAGGAGACTGTTGTATCCTGGGAGACAATCGTCATACTGACCGTAACCACCATTGCAGGATAAAATTATCTTAAGGACATAGAGTATAACTCTAGCCTTAGTCTTATCAATTAGGTAGCCACCATATGCACAACCAACAATCTTAAGATAATTTCTTGCTACCACGGAAGTGCTGCTGCAGATGGCTACTATGACGACATCCGTTCAAGCTGAGAGACCGAAGAAGTTCTATGGCACGAACTTCAAGAGGTGGCAACAGAAGATGCTATTCTATCTCAACTCTCAATTTAGTTAGAGTACTGAATAAAGATCCGCTTGTGCGAAGGGCTTAAGTTCCTTAGGCTCACCATAAGTGGAGAGCTTGAGGATGATGCGTAGCATCACCCTCGCGCATGCGTACGCACGAGTGTGAAGGGCGCAATGGGCGCTTTGTAGGGGATTTTAGCACTTCACACGTGCGCATCGTCGGAGGAGCTTGAGGGGCTTTAAAATTTTCCTAGATCATGAGGATCAGACGTTGGAGACTGATCGGATCAAGATAATGGGCTGAGATCAATTAACTGTTGATCATCGGATTAGGATCAGAACTGATCATTGATCGATCAGATGAAGGGTCAAGATGCGATGATCAAATCATGATCGCGATCACGATCTAATAGCTCAAACCCATTGGTTGATCAGTCAACAGCACCATTGGCGATAAAGCGCTAGTCAGATCCTGCGGTTGGTGATAAGTCGCCTGTCCGATCATACGGTTGGAGATAAGGTATCCCTCCGATCAGGTCGTTGCAATAAGTCAACTTGAAACGACGTATCAAAGTCGTGCAACCGCCTATCTGATAACGTGATCATCAAATCACGATGATGAAAAGGCATATCGAAACATGGATTGGCTTATCTGATCGGCTGATCTTCATATCACGGCCAAGGATCGGCTTATCACGTCACGTAAAGGGGCTTATTGATCTGACCGTTGATCGGATCTGATCAGATTTAACGGTACAGATCAATTTCATAGGGTTGCTTCCAAGGGGCACCTAAAACCTATAAATATGACCCTAAACCAAGCATTTTAATTCAATCCATTCCTTTCCGAATTGAGTTCAATCCAAATCAATTCTAGTCTTCTCCTCTCTTAGGCATTTGCATACTTTCCAAGGGTAGTATAGCAATAGTGCATTGAAAAGAGGGTAGTATTCTTGGTTCGAATTTTTGGTGAATTGTAGTGCTGCTTTCATTAAAAGGAGACTATTGTATCCTGGGAGACAATCGTAATACTGACCGTAAGCACCATTGCGGGATGAAATTGTCTTAAGGACATAGAGTATAACTCTAGCCTCAGTCTTATCAATTAGGTAGCCACCATATGCATAACCAACAATCTTAAGACAATTTCCTGCTACCATGGAAGTGCTGCTGCAGATGGCTAATATGATGACATCCGTTCAAGCTGAGAGACCGAAGAAATTCTCTAGCACGGACTTCAAGAGGTGGCAACATAAGATGTTATTCTACCTCATAACTCTGAATCTAGTCAGAGTACTGAATGAAGATCTGCTTATGCGAAGGGCTTAAGTTTCTTATGCTCACTATAAGTGGAGAGCTTGAGGGTGAAGCATAGCATCATCCTCGTGCACGCGCGTGTGCGAAGGGCGCAATGCCCGCTTTGAAGGCGCACTTTGCACTTCGCACGTGCACATCGTCGCGAGAAGCTTGAGGGGCTTTAAAATTTTACTAGATCATGAGGATCCAACGGTGGAAACTGATCGGATCAAGATAAGGGCTGAGATCAATTGACCGTTGATCATCGGATCAAGATCAGAACTAATCATTGATCGATCGGATGAAGGATCGAGATGTGGTGATCAAATCATGATCGCGATCGCGATCCAATGGCTCACACCTGTCGGTTGATCGTTCAACAGCGCCGTTGGTGATGAAGTGCTCGTCAGATCCTACGGTTGGTAATAAGGTGCCCGTCCGATCATACAGTTGGAGATAAGGCATCGCTCCGATCAGGCCATTGCGATAAGTCAACTTGAAACGGCGTATCAAAGCTGTGCCACCGCCTATCTGATAACGTGATCATAAGATCACGATGATGAAAATGCATATCGAAACATGGATTGGCTTATCTGATCGCCTGATCTTTATATCACGGCCATGAATAGGCTTATCACATCACGTAAAGGGCTTATTGATCTGATCGTTTATCGGATCTGATCAGATCTAACGGTACAGTTCAATTTCGTAGGGTTGCTTCCAAGAGGCACCTATAACCTATAAATAGAACCCTAAACTAAGCATTTTAATTCAATCCATTCCATTTCGAATTGAGTTCAATCCGAATCAATTCTAGTCTTCTCCTCTCTTAGGCATTTGCATAATTTCCTAAGGGTAGTATAGCAATAGTGCATTAAAAAGAGAGTAGCATTCTTGGTTCAAATTTTTTGGTGAATTGTAGTGCTGCTTTCATCAAAAGGAGACTGTTATATCTTGGGAGACAATCGTCATACTAGCCGTAAGCGCCATTGCGTGACGAAATTGTCTTAAGGACATAGAGTATAACTCTAGCCTTAGTCTTATCAATTAGGTAGCCACCATATGCACAACCAACAATCTTAAGACAATTTTTCTGCTACCACGGAAGTGCTACTGCAGATGGCTACTATGACGACATCCGTTCAAGCCGAGAGATAGGAGAAATTTTTGACACAGACCTCAAGAGGTGGCAACAAAAGATGCTGTTCTATCTCAACTCTAAATCTAGTTAGAGTACTTAATGAAGATCCGCCTGTGCGAAGGGCTTAAGTTCCTTAGGCTTACCATAAGTGGAGAGCTTGAGGGTGATGCTACCCGCACAGGTGCATGCACGTGTGGAAAGGGTGCAATGGGCACTTTGTAGGCACACTTTGCACTTTGCAAATGCACATCATCGCGAGGAGCTTAAGGGGCTTTAAAATTTCCTAGATCATGAGGATCTGACGGTGGAGACTGATTGGATCAAGATAAGGGGCTAAGATCAATTAACCGTTGATCATCGGATTAGGATCAGAACTGATCATTGATCGATCGGATGAAGGGTCGAGATGTGGTGATCAAATCACGATTACGATCGTGATCCAATGGCTCACACCATCGGCTGATCGGTTAACAGGACCGTTGGTGATAAGGCGCTTGTCAAATCCTACAGTTGGTGATAAGGCGCCCATCCGATCGTACGGTTGAAGATAAGGCATCGCTCCAATCAGGCCATTGCGATAAGTCAACTTGAAACGACATATCAAAGCCGTGCAACCGCCTATCTGATAACGTGATCATCAGACCACGATGATGAAAAGACATATCGAAACATGGATTGGCTTATCTGATCGACTGATCTTCAGATCATGGCCATGGATCGGCTTATCACATCACGTAAGGGGACTTATTGATCTGACCGTTGATCGGATCTGATCAGGTCTAACGGTATAGATCAATTTCGTAGGGTTGCTTCCAAGGGGCACCTAAAACTTTTAAATAGGACCCTAAACCAAGCATTTTAATTCAATCCATTCCATTCCGAATTGAGTTCAATTCGAATCAATTCTAATCTTCTCCTCTCTTAGGCATTTGCATACTTTCCTAAGGGTAGTATAGTAATAATGCATTAAAAGAGAGTAGTATTCTTGGTTCAAATTTTTTGGTGAATTATAGTGCTGCTTTCATCAAAAGGAGACTGTTGTGTCCTAGGAGACAATCATCATACTGACCGTAAGCACCATTGCGGGACGAACTTGTCTTAAGGACATAGAGTATAACTCTAGCCTCAGTCTTATCAATTAGGTAGCCATCATATGCACAACCAACAATTTTAAGATAATTTCCTGCTACCACGGAAGTGCTGCTGCAGATGGCTACTATGACGACATCCGTTCAAGCCGAGAGACCAAAAAAATTATCTGGCATGGACTTCAAGAGGTGGCAACAGAAGATGCCATTCTATCTTAACTCTGAATCAAGTCAAAGTACTGAATGAAGATCCACCTATGCGAAGGGCTTAAGTTCCTTAGGCTCACCATAAGTGGAGAGCTTGAGGGTGATGCTACCCGCGCACGGGCATGCGCATGTGCGAAGGGCACAATGGCCATTTTGTAGGCGCACTTTGCACGTCGCACGTGCGCATTGTTGCGAGAAGCTTGAGGAGCTTTAAAATTTTCCTAAATCATGAGGATCCGACTGTGGAGACTGATCGAATCAAGATAAGGGGCAGAGATCAATTAACAGTTGATCATCGGATCAGGATCAGAACTGATCATTGATCGATCGGATGAAGGGTCGAGATGGGGTGATCAAATCACAATTGCGATCGCGATCCAACGGCTCACACCCTTTGGTTGACCGATCAACAGGACCGTTGGTAATAAGGTGCTCATCAGATCCTGCATTTGGTGATAAGGCGCATGTCCGATCGTACGATTGGAGATAAGGCATCACTCCGATCAGGCCGTTGCGATAAGTCAACTTGAAACGGCGTATCAAAGCCATGCAACCGCCTATCTGATAACGTGATCATCAGATCATGATGATGAAAAGGCATATCGGAACATGGTTTAGCTTATCTAATCGGCTGATCTTCAGATCACGGCCATGTATCGGCTTATCACATCACGTAAAGGGGCTTATTGATCTGACCATTGATCGAATCCGATCAGATCTAATGGTACAGATCAATTCATAGGGTTGCTTCCAAGGGGCACCTAAAACCTATAAATAGGACCCTAAACCAAGCATTTTAATTCAATCCATTCCATTCTGAATTGAGTTCAATCCGAATCAATTCTAGTATTCTCCTCTCTTAGGCATTTGCATACTTTTCTAAGGGTAGTATCGCAATAGTGCATTAAAAAGAGAGTAGCATTCTTGGTTCGAATTTTTTGAAGAATTGCAGTGATGCTTTTATCAAAAGGAGACTGTTGTATCTTGGGAGACAATCGTTATACTGACCGTGAGCACCATTGCGAGACGAAATTGTCTTAAGGACATAGAGTATAACACTAGCCTCAATCTTATCAATTAGGTAGCCACCATACGCACAACCAACAATCTTAAGATAATTTCCTGCTACCATGGAAGTGTTGCTACAGATGGCTACTATGAAGACATCCATTCAAGCCAAGACACCGAAGAAATTCTCTGGCACGGGCTTCAAGAAGGTGGCAACAGAAGATACTGTTCTACCTTGCAACTCTAAATCTATTCAGAGTACTGAATGAAGATCTGCCTGTACGAAGGGCTTAAGTTCCTTATGCTCACTATAAGTGGAGAGCTTGAGGGTGATGCGTAGCATCACCCTCGCGCACGCGCGTGTGCGAAGGGCGCAATGGGCGCTTTGTAGGCGCACTTTTCACTTCGCACGTGCGCATCGTAGCAAGGAGCTTGAGGGGCTTTAAAATTTTTCTAGATCATGAGGATCCAAGGGTGGAGACTAATCGGATCAAGATAAGGAGCTGAGATCAATTGACCATTGATCATCGTATCAGGATCAGAACTGATCAATGATTGATCGGATGAAGGATCGAGATGCGGTGATCAAATCATGATCGCGATTGCGATCCAATGGTTCACACCCATCGGTTGATCGATCAATAGGACCGTTGGTGATAAGGCGCTCGTCAGATCCTGTGGTTGGTGATAAGGCGCCCGTCCGATCGTACGGTTGGAGATAAGGCATCGCTCCGATCAGGCCGTTGCGATAAGTCAACTTGAAATAGTGTATCAAAGCCGTGCAACCGCCTATCTGATAATGTGATCATAAGATCACGATAATGAAAAGGCATATCGAAACATGGATTGGCTTATCTGATCGGCTGATCTTCAGATCACGGCCATGGATCGGCTTATCACATCATGTAAAGGTGCTTATTGATCTGATCGTTGATCAGATCCGATCAGATAGAACGGTACAGATCAATTTCGTAAGGTTGCTTCCAAGGGCCACCTAAAACCTATAAATAGGACCCTAAACCAAGCATTATAATTCAATCAATTCCATTCCAAATTGAGTTCAATCCGAATGAATTCTTGTCTTCTCCTCTCTTAGGCATTTGCATATATTCCTAAGGGTAGTATAGTAATAGTGCATTAAAAAGAGAGTAGCATTTTTTGTTTGAATTTTTTGGTGAATTATAGTGCTGCTTTCATCAAAAGGAGACTATTATATCCTGGGAGACAATCGTCATACTGATCGTAAGCACCATTGCGGGATGAAATTATCTTAAGGACATAAAGTATAACTCTAACCTCAGTCTTATCAATTAGGTAGCCACCATATGCACAACCAACAATCTTATGATAATTTTCTGCTACCACGGAAGTGCTGCTATATATGGCTACTATGACGACATCCGTTCAAGCCGAGAGACCGAAGAAATTCTCTGGCACGAACTTCAAGAGGTGGCAATAGAAGATGTCGTTCTATTTCAACTCTAAATCTAGTCAGAGTACTGAATGAAGATTCGCCTGTGCGAAGGGCTTAAGTTTCGTAGGCTCACCATAAGTGGAGAGCTTGAGAGTGATGCGTAGCATAACCCCCGCGCATACGCACGCATGAGGACAGAGGGCGCAATGGGCACTTTGTAGGAACACTTTGCACTTCGCACGTGCGCATCATCGCGAGGAGCTTGAGGGGCTTTAAAATTTTTCTTGATCATGAGGATCCGAGGGTGGAGACTGATCGGATCAAGATAAGTGGCTGAGATCAATTGACTGTTGATCATCGGATCAGGATCAGAACTGATCATTGATCGATCGAATGAAGGATCGAGATGCGGTGATCAAATCATGATCGTGATCACGATCCAATAGCTCACACCCATCGGTTGATCGGTCAACAGGACCATTGGTGATAAGGCACTCGTCAGATCTTGCGGTTGGTGATAAGGCGCACGTCCGATCGTATGGTTGGAGATAAGGCATTGCTCCGATCAGGCCGTTGCGATAAGTCAACTTGAAAAGGCATATCAAAGCCGTGCAACCACCTATCTAATAACGTGATCATAAGATCACGATGATGAAAAGGCATATCAAACATGGATTGGCTTATCTGATCGGCTGATCTTCAGATCACAGCCATGGATCGGCTTATCACATCACGTAAAGGGGCTTATTGATCTGATCGTTGATCGGATCCGATCAGATCTAATGGTACAGATCAATTTCGTAGGGTTGCTTCCAAAGGGCACCTAAAACCTATAAATAGGACCCTACACCAAGCATTTTAATTCAGTCCATTCCATTCCGAATTGAGTTCAATCTGAATCAATTCTAGTCTTCTCCTCTCTTAGGCATTTGCATACTTTCCTAAGGGTAGTATAGCTATAGTGCATTAAAAAGAGAGTAGCATTCTTGGTTCGAATTTTTTCATGAATTGTAGTGCTGCTTTCATCAAAAGGAGACTATTGTATCCTGGAGACAATCGTCATACTAACCGTAAGCACTATTGCGGGACGAAATTATCTTAAGGACATAGAGTATAACTCTAGCCCAGTCTTATCAATTAGGCAGCCACCATATGCACAACCAACAATCTTAAGAAATTTCTTGCTACCATCGAAGTGCTACTGCAGATGGCTACTATGACAACATTCGTTCAAGCCGAGAGACCAAAGAAATTCTCTGGCATGAACTTCAAGAGGTGGAAACAGAAGATGCTGTTCTACCTCACAACTCTAAATCTAGTCAGAGTATTGAATGAAGATCCGCCTGTGCGAAGGGCTTAAGTTCCTTAGGCTCACCATAAGTTGGAGAGCTTGAGGTGATGCATATCATCACCCCGTGCACGCGCATGTGCGAAGGGCGCAATGGGCTCTTTGTAGGTGTACATTGCACTTCGCACGTGCGCATCATCGCGAGGAGCTTGAGGGGCTTTAAATTTTTCTAGATGATGAGGATCCGGTGGAGACTGATCGGATCAAGATAAGGGCTGAGATTAATTGACCGTTGATCATCGGATCAGATCAGAATTATCATTGATCAATCAGATGAAAGGTCGAGATGCAGTGATCAAATCATGATTGCAATCGCGATCCAACAGCTCACATCCATCGGTTGACTGGTCAACAGGACCGTTGGTGATAAGGTGCTTTAATCCTACGGTTGGTGATAAGGCGCCCTTCCGATCATACGGTTGGAGATAAGGCATCGCTCCGATCAAGCCATTGCGATAAGTCAACTTGAAACGGCGTATCAAAGCCATGCAACCGCCTATCTGTTAACGTGATCATCAGATCACGATGATGAAAAGGCATATCGAAACATGGATTGGCTTATCTGATCGGCTGATCTTTAGATCACGGCCATGGATCGGCTTATTACATCACGTAAAGGGGCTTATTGATTTGACCATTGAACGGATCCGATCAGATCTAGCGGTACAGATCAATTTCGTAGGATTGCTTCCAAGGGGCACCTAAAGCCTATAAAGAGGACCCTAAACCAAGCATTTTAATTTAATCCATTCCATTCCGAATTGAGTTCAATCCGAATCAATTCTAGTCTTCTCCTCTCTTAGGCATTTGCATACTTTCCTAAGGGTAGTATAGCAATAGTGCATTAAAAGAGAGTAGCATTCTTGGTTCAAATTTTTTGATGAATTGTAATGCTGCTTTCATCAAAAGAAGACTATTGTATCCTGGGAGACAATCGTCATACTGACCGTAAGCACAATTGCGGGACAAAATTTTCTTAATGACATAGAGTATAACTCTAGCCTCAGTCTTATCAATTAGGTAGCCACCATATGCACAACCAAGAATCTTAAGACAATTTCTTGCTACCATGGAAGTGCTGCTGCAGATGGCTACTATGACAACATCCGTTCAAGCTGAGAGACCGAAGAAATTCTCTAGTGTGGACTTCAAGATGTGGCAACAGAAGATGTTGTTCTACCTCGCAACTCTAAATCTAGTCAGAGTACTGAATGAAGATCCGCTTGTGCGAAGGGCTTAAGTTCCTTAGGCTCACCATAAGTTGAGAGCTTGAAGGTGATGTGTAGCTTCACCTCCGCGCATGCGCATGTGCGAAGGGCGCAATGGGCGCTTTGTAGGTGCACTTTGCACTTCGCACGTGCGTATCATCGCGAGGAGCTTGAGGGCTTTAAATTTTTTCTAGATCACGAGGATTTGATGGTGGAGACTATTGGATCAAGATAAGGGCTGAGATTAATTGACCGTTGATCATCGGATCAGGATCAGAATTGATATTGATCGATCAGATGAAGGGTTGAGATGCGGTGATCAAATCACGATCGCGATCGCGATCCAACGGCTCACACCCGTCGGTTGACTGGTCAACAGGACCATTGGTGATAAGGTGCTCGTCAGATCCTGCGGTTGGTGATAAGGCACCCTTCCGATCATACGGTTGGAGATAAGGCATCGCTCGGATCAAGCCGTTGCGATAAGTCAACTTGAAATGGCATATCAAAGCCATGCAACTGCTTATCTGATAACGTGATCATCAGATCATGATGATGAAAAGGCATATCGGAACATGGATTGGCTTATCTGATTGGCTAATCTTCATATTACAGCCATGGATCGGCTTATCACATCATGTAAAGGGGCTTATTGATCTGACCATTGATCGGTCTGATCAGATCTAGCGGTATAATCAATTTCGTAGGGTTGCTTCCAAGGGGCACCTAAAACCTATAAATAGGACCCTAAACCAAGCATTTTAATTCAATCCATTCCATTCCGAATTGAGTTCAATCCGAATCAATTCTAGTCTTCTCCTCTCAGGCATTTGCATACTTTCCTAAGGGTAGTATAGCAATAGTGCATTAAAAAGAGAGTAGCATTCTTGGTTCGAATTTTTGATGAATTGTAGTGCTGCTTTCATCAAAAGGAGACTGTTGTATCCTGGGAGACAATCGTCATACTGACCGTAAGCACCATTGCGGGACAAAATTGTCTTAAGGACATAGAGTATAACTCTAGCCTCAGTCTTATCAATTAGGTAGCCACCATCTGCCACCAACAATCTTAAGACAATTTCTGCTACCACGAAAGTGCTGCTGCAGATGGCTACTATGATGACATCTGTTCAAGCCGAGAGACCGGAGAAATTCTCTGGCATGGACTTCAAGAGGTGGCAACAGAAGATGCTGTTCTACCTCACAACTCTGAATCTGGTCAGAGTGCTGAATGAAGATCCGCCTGTCCTGAAGGAAGGGGAGACCGACAAGCAAGTCATTGCTGCGGTGGAGGCATGGAAGCACTCAGACTTCCTTTGCAAGAACTACATCCTTAATGGTCTGGACAATACCCTGTACAATGTGTACAGTATTGCTACTGCCAAGAATTATGGGCATCCCTGGATAAAAAGTACAAGACAGAGGATGCTGGACACAAGAAGTTTGTGGTTGGAAGGTTCTTAGACTACAAAATGGTCGACCACAAAACTAGTTATGGAGCAAGTCCAAGAGCTCCAGATCATCCTGCATGAGATACATGCAGAGAGAATGTCTCTTGAGTCATTCCAGGTAGCTGCCATCATAGAGAAGCTACCACCACTATGGAAGGACTTCAAGAACTACCTGAAGCATAAGCGGAAGGAGATGGGACTTGAAGACCTAATTGTCCGCCTGAGGATCGAGGAGGACAATAAGAGCCAAGACAAGAAGACAGGAGGACAACCTGCTGAGCCAAAGGCCAACCTCATAGAAGGAAGAAAGAAACGCAAGTTTCCAGGCGAAGGCTTTAAACAGAAGAAGGGCAATCCAAAGAAATATAAGTTCAAGGGAAAGTGCTTTGTTTGTGGAAAGCAAGGACACAAATCCAAGGACTGTCGTTTCAAGGATAAAGAAAAGAAAGAGTCAATTACTGAAACCCTATCCAAAGAGGTATCCGAGATGATGCTGTCAGCTGTTGTATTTGAAGCAAACATGGTTGACAAAGCAAATGAGTGGTACATCGACACTGGAGCTACCAGACATGTCTGCTCTGATAAGAGTATGTTCTCATCATATACTCCTATCAATGGTAGAAATTTGGTCATGGGTAACTCCGCTACATCCAAGATAGAAGGACTTGGCCGCATTGTTATGAAGATGACATCTGGCAAGGAGCTTCTACTTAATGATGTGCTACATGTCCCTGACATCCGGAAGAATCTTATATCAGGCTCCCTCCTAAGCAAACATGGCTTTAGGATGGTCTTTGAGTCTGATAAATTTGTACTCACTAAGGGGGGATATTTATTGGAAGGGGTTACTTGAATAATGGATTATTCAAGGTGAATGTAATGACTGTACACAGAAACCTTGAAATAAATAAAGCTTCTTCTTCTGCTTATATGGTTGACTCTTCTTGTTTATGGCATGATAGATTAGGACATGTGAATTTTAATTCATTACAAAAATTAATGAAATTAGAATTATTACCTAATCATGAAATCGATCCACATTACAAGTGTGAAGTGTGTGTTGAAGCTAAGTTAGCAAAAACACCATTTCCATCAGTTGAAAGAAATACTGAACCTCTTGACTTAATTCACAGTGATCTATGTGACTTAAAGTCAGTTCAAACTAGAGGAGGTAAAAAGTATTTTATAACATTTATTGATGATTCAACAAGATACTGCTATGTGTATCTACTAAAGTCTAAAGATGAGGCTTTAGAAATGTTTAAATGTTATAAGAATGAAGTTGAAAATCAACTTGGAAAAAGATTAAGGCCATAAGGAGTGATAGAGGTGGTGAATACGATGCACCTTTTGATGAATTCTGTCAAGAGCATGGCATTATTCATCAAACTACTGCTCCTTATTCGCCTCAATCTAATGGAATTGCGGAACGTAAAAACCGCACATTAAAAGAAATGATGAATGCTATGTTAATAAATTCTGGTACACCATAGAATTTATGGGAGAAGCAATTCTCTCAGCAAATCATATTCTTAATAAGATACCTCTTAAGAAGAAGGAAGTTACTCCATATGAGTTATGGAAAGGAAAGAAGCCTTCTTACAATTACTTAAGAGTGTGGGGGTGTCTAGCTAAAGTAGCTATTCCGGACCCCAAAAAGGTCAAAATAGGACCTAAAACTGTTGATTGTATATTTATCGGTTATGCACATAATAGTAGTGCATATCGCTTTCTTGTGTATAAATCAGATATAACTGATATACAGAAAATACAATCATGGAATCAAGGAATGCAACATTCTTTGAAGATATATTTCCAAGTAAAAGGAAATTAGAAATAAGTTCAAATAAAAGAACTTATGATAATACTGCTAGTAGTAGTCATCAGGAAGAATATCCTGAAGATGAACCCAGACGCAGTAAGAGACCAAGAGTTGCAAAGTCTTTTGGTCCTGATTATGTAACTTATATGTTACAAGATGAACCTCAGACATTCAAGGAGGCAATGTCTAATCCAGAAGCACCCTTTTGGAAAGAAGCTGTTAATAGTGAAATTGAGTCCATCATGCATAATCATACCTGGGAGTTGGTAGACTTACCATCTGGTATGAAACCTTTAGGGTGCAAGTGGATTTTAAGAAAAAGCTAAAGGCTATGGATCAATTGACAAGTATAAAGCCAGATTAGTGGCTAAGGGCTTCAAACAAAAAGAAGGTATAGACTTCTTTGATACCTATTCACCAGTAAGTAGAATAACATCTATAAGAATGTTAATCGCTTTTGCAGCCATTAACAATCTTGAAATTCATCAAATGGATGTTAAAACTGCTTTTCTGAATGGTGAATTAGATGAAGAAATATACATGGAACAACCTGAGGGATTTATTGTTCCAGGACAAGAAAAGAAGGTGTGTAGACTTGTTAAATCCTTATATGGATTAAAGCAAGCACCTAAGCAATGGCATATAAAATTTGATAATGTAATGTTATCAAATGGATTCAAAATAAATGAATGTGACAAATGTATATATGCCAAAACCCTGCCTGAAGGGTATGTGATAATCTGCTTATATGTAGATGACCTGTTAATCATTGGTAGTAATACTGAAATGATTAAACAACAAAGAAAATGTTGATCAAACATTTTGATATGAAAAATATGGGTGTTGCAGATGTTATACTAGGGATTCGAATCACTAGAACATCTGAAGAAATAATATTATCTCAATCTCATTATATTGAGAAAATATTAAATAAGTTTAAAAAGTATGATACTAGCCCGGTGAAAACACCTATAGATGTTAATCTACATTTGGCTAAGTATACTGGAGAACCCATATCTCAATTGGAATACTCACGTATAATTGGCAGTTTAATGTATGTCATGAATTGCACTCGTCCTGACATAGCATATGCTGTCAATAAGTTGAGTAGATTCACAAGTAATCCAGGTCCAAATCATTGGACAGCTCTAATAAGGGTATTAAGATATCTGCGATATACCCTAAGTTATGGATTACATTATTCAAGATATCCAGCTGTACTAGAAGGATACAGTGATGCAAATTGGATATCTAACACAGAAGATACAAAATCCACAAGTGGATATGTATTCACCTTAGGAGGAGGTGCTGTGTCATGGAAATCTTCTAAGCAAACATGTATAGCTCGATCCACTATGGAATCTGAGTTTATTGCCTTAGAAAAGGCAGCTGAAGAAGCAGAATGGCTTCGAAACCTTTTAGAAGATATTCCATGTTGGCCAAAGCCTGTGTCTGCAATATGCATACATTGTGATAGTCAATCGGCAATTTGCAGAGCACAGAATAAGATGTATAATGGTAAGTCTAGACATATACGTCGCAGACATAATACCATTAAGCAGTTACTTGAAATTGGTGTAATTTCTATTGACTATGTTCAGTCAAAGAAAAACCTAGCGGATCCATTAACAAAGGGGTTACCAAGAGATCAAGTAAACTGTTTATCGAGGGGAATGGGTTTAAAACCTATAACTGAAAAATCTTCATAGTGGATACCCAACCTAGCTGACTGGAGATCCCAAGATCTAGGTTCAAAAGGGACAACTAAATTATGAAGAGACTTGATAGCACTAAGGATGTCCAATCCTACTCATTCCTATGATAATTGGTGCTACCTGCTAAAGGTACTAGGATAAGCATTGCTTTTAATGATTCTTATGACATGAACATTCATGTGGGGTATAGCAGGATACTCTTAATAAGAATCACCTATGTGAGTGTGAACTGGGCCAATTCTATGAGAATTTTAAGGTTTAATTCTCTGAAGCACTCATGAGACCAGGAGTTGTTCGGGGCCAAAATGAACACAACCATGAGAACCAAAAGAATGCTCGGAAAGAAGTTGTGTGATTGTTATTGTCTTAGTTTACACAAAACGCTGAAAGGTTCAAGACATCATGTTCACTTTTTAGCAAGTAAACTCGATAACAACTCACTAAGGAAGGTTCAAAGCCACAAGCTACCTATCCCGATACAACTTCATCCCATTATACTCTCTTTAGTGTCTGCATATTCATTTGCATTAAAATCCTTTTATGTGGGGGTTTGCCTTTGCTGATCTTTGATGATCTTTGATCTAAGTCCAATTTTTATTCATGTGGGGGATTGTTGGGTAATGGGCCAAATAGGCCCTAAATACCCTAATGGGCCTTGAAAGCCCATCACCTCCCTTTAGTGTGTGAATGAGAAATTGCGGGGACATTTAGTCCCACATCGAAAAACAAGAAAGGAAGGTTCACTTATATGGAAACCACTTCCTTGAAGCTTAAGTTCCTTAGGCTTACCATAAGTGGAGAGCTTGAGGGCACGCATGTGCGAAGGGCGCTTTGTAGGCGCACTTTGCGCATCGTCACGAGGAGCTTGAGGGGCTTTAAATTTTTTCTAGATCATAAGGATCCGACGGTGGAGACTGATCGGATCAAGATAAGGGGCTGAATCGATCGCGATCCAATGGCTCACACCATCGGTTGACGATCAAGGACCGTTGGTGATAAGGCGCTCCTCCGATCCGGTTGGTGATAAGGCATCCGTCGATCGTACGGTTGGAGATAAGGCGTCGCTCCGATCAAGCCGTTGTAATAAGATTGAAAAGACATATCAAAGCCGAAATCTGATAACGTGATCATTGATCATGATGAAAACTATCAGATCATGGATAGGCTTATCTGATCGCTTGATCTTCAATCACGATGAAATGGCATATCAAGGTGAAAGCCTATAACCCCTTTGATCAATCCGATCAGAATTAAATTAAATTAATTTCGTAGGGTTGCTTCCAAGGGGCACCTAAAACCTATAAATAGGACCCTAAACCAAGCATTTTCATTCAATCCATTCCATTCCGAATTGAGTTCAATCCGAATCAATTCTAGTCTTCCCTCTCTTAGGCATTTGCATACTTTCCTAAGGATAGTATAGCAATAGTGCATTAAAAGAGAGTAGCATTCTTGGTTCGAATTTTTTGGTGAATTGTAGTGTTGCTTTCATCAAAAGGAGACTGTTGTATCCTGGAGACAATCGTCATACTGACCGTAAGCACCATTGCGGGACGAAATTATCTTAAGGACATAGAGTATAACTCTAGCATCAGTCTTATCAATTAGATAGCCACCATCTGCACAACCAACAGTCCTCGGTGGCGGCGGGAGAGGAGACAAGGAGGACGGGAAAGAGCCGAAGCGGAGAAGGGAGGGGGCCGTGGCGGGCGGAGATGGAGGCAAGGGTGTGGTGAATGGGCTGGCGGAGGAGGTGTAGGTGGCCTATGAAGGGGAGGGCGAGAAGCCCGGTAGGTGGATATCGGAGACGGGAGTTGTTGAATCGGAAAAAGCATTTGGAGGTTAAAGAAGGGTCAAGAAGAGCGCTGCGCAGTAGTAGAAGGTGGCCGTTAATTCCATTTCTTCTGGTATCCGCAAATTGATTTTCAAGAAAGCCGGTTGATAAAGATGGTACGCTTCTCTTCTTGCGAAAGACAGTTACCGAGGCAACCTTAATTACCTCTCGATCTTCTAGAACAAAAATTGGAATCTTTCCTTTGTGTCGCATTTCTTGATGTCTTGCTCTGAATATTATTTAAGAGTATGACAACACCTTTAATTGAGCTAGTTTTGTTAGATTAACCTTTTAATGCAAGGTTGTTACAAAGGCGAAGAATCGCTCTTTTCTCGATCTAACTTAGTATGCGAAAGATGAAGCCATATCTAGTATGCGAAGGGCCACCCGTTGTTTATTCTGCATGTGCAGAAGACAAAGGGCTACCAATCGAATATTAATGGTCCGAAAGTTTAAGCCATTAACATTAAGCAGTGATATTAAAAGAAATTAAAGTCATTAATTGGTGTTCGATGGAAATAACAATTGAATGTTATATATATATAAATAATTAGTCTCTCTCTGCACTGCATGAAGAAGTTAGCAAGAATCCATTATTATCTGCTAAAGGAATGGGGTTAAGGAGAGAAACTAGTTATTTTGTAGAAGAGGCTGTCAAAATCTGAAGAGGTTATCAAAATCTAACCAGATTCAAGTCTCAAGTCTACATATTATCATGATGAACTCCGCATCAGGTAAATACTATTAGGATGAATTATGCATCTTGTAAGTATTTTATATGTAATTTTATGTAACAAATTATTTATTGAAGATCCTATATTGCTAACAAGTGGTATCAGATCCAAGGTTCTAAAATAAATAGTTTGTTCGTATATTATGATTAATTAATTTTTCATCAGAATGAATTGGCGATGAATATTTAATCTTTTAAGTTATGATTAGTTGTATTATTGACCATTAATCTATTCCATGAAGAGGTTCATCGCCAGGAGAATCTCGGTTGGTTTTGTTACGAATTAATGGCATGCATGATAAGATCATTGTGTTATACTAGTATGTATGGCAAAACTGATATTTATAGATTGAAGCAAATTAATAATCTATGATGGTTGATGTCAGCTAATGCATGCAGCAACGTTAACTATATTTGTCATTATCAAAATTGAATGTTAGATTTTTTAATAATACTAGTATTATTTCTTAGTCATATGACATTAAGATAAATTAGTTAGTTAGTCACCAAAGTGACCAAACTAATTTATATTTAGTCATATAATTTATGAAATTTTAGTTATACGACATTAAGATAAATTAGTTAGTTAGTCACTAAAGTGGCCAAACTAATTTATATTCAGTCATATAATTTATGAGATTTTTGATATTAGTATTATTGTATATTATATGACATCAAGATTAAATTAATTAGTTAGTCACCAAAGTGGCCAAACTAATTTATATTCAATCATATAATTTATAAAAAATTTAATAATATGACATCAAGATTAAATTAGTTAGTTAGTCACCAAAGTTGCCAAACTAATTTACATTCAGTCATATAATTTATGAAATTTTATAGAATATTGTTAAAGATTTGTTGGTTGTTAGAAATTAATAATTTGCCCAAAGGTGGATTAATATTCTATAACTAACAAACCTAAAGAAAAAATCTAATATTCTCTTATCAATTTATATGGATATCCAAAGATACTATATATATTTAATAAGATTTATTAATTTCTTTAAAAGTTTAAATAGTATTCTAATTATGATGTATATTGTTGATTTACCCAAAGGAAATCTACAATATTTTGTGTTTAATCATTTGAATTTGAGCATTTATGTTTTTGCAGTTGTTTCTCTCCATTCACATGCTTCTGCTGTTACTATCTTTAATGGCTTAAACTTCTCTGAATGGCATGAGCAAGTCAATTTCATTTAGGTGTCTTGGATCTTGACTTGGCACTATTAGAAGAAAAGCCTACTGACATTGCGGATATGAGCAGTGAGGCAGAGAAGTTAAAACATAAAGCATAGGATAGATCTAATAGATTATGTCTAAGTTTCATGCAAATGACAATTGCCAACAATATTAAGTCTACTCTTCCAGAAAGTGTAGCAGCTAAGGAATATCTTAAGCTTGTAGAAGACGCTTTCGTTCCGCTGATAAGTCACTTACAGGGACACTGATGGCTGAACTCACGACCAGGAAATATGATGGGTCGTGAAGTATGCAGCAACATGTCCTAGATATGACTAATATTGCAGCAAACTTAAGACCCTAGGAATGATTGTGGATGACTCCTTTTAGTACAATTCATTATGAACTCATTACCTCAAGAGTATGGGCCTTTTCAAATTAACTATAACACTATTAAAGATAAATGGATGTTAATGAATTGGCCTGTAAGCTTACTCAAGAGGAAAGGAGATTAAAAGTATAAGGGGATCATTCAATAAACCTAGTGGGTCAGGGAGCTGGTAAAGTTATCAAACCAAAATCCAAGAAATTTAAGAAGAAAGTACCCACTAAAGTATCACAGGTTGCTGATAATGATAAGAAGGAAAGAAAGAAAGATAAATGTCACTTTTGTGAGAAAGATGGACATTATCAGAAAGATTGTCTGAAATGAAAAGCTTGGTTCGAAAAGAAAGCTATCTTTCATTATGCTTCTCCAATTTATGAATTAAACTTATCTAAGTTCCTTCTAACACTTGGTGGTTGGATTCTGGTGCCACTACTCATGCTTCTAATGTAATGTAGAGATTCCTTACAATCCAGAGCATAAACCCAAATGAGAACTTTTTATTCATGGGGAACCGAAAGAAGGCCCCAATTGAAGGCATAGGGACTTATCGTCTTACTTTAGATACTGGGTATCACCTGAATCTACTACAAACTCTCTATGTTCCTTCACTTTCTAGAAATTTAGTTTTTGTTTCAAAACTTGATGTTAATGGGTTTAGTTTTAAGATTGGAAAAGGATGTTTCAGTTTATTTAATAAAGATGGTTCCTTTATTGGTTCTGGAATTCTTATGGATGAATTATATAAATTGAAACTTGATGATAAATTTTTTGCATCCCTGATGTACGTCCATCAAAATATTGGAATTAAGCGTAGTATGGCAAATGACAACTCTGCTTTCTTGTGACATAAATGTTTGGGTCATATATCCAAAGAATGACTATAAAGATTAGTAAAGAATGAAATTTTACCAAATCTAGATTTTACTGATCTTGATTTATGTGTGGATTGCATTAAGGAAAGCAAACCAAACATAATAAGAAAGGAGCTACAAGAAGTACTTAGCTTCTTGAAATTATACACACTGATGTATGTGGACCTTTTGACACTCCATCCTTTGGTAGAGAAAAGTTCTTTATCACCTTTATAAATGATTTTTCTCGTTATTGATATGTCTATTTGCTTAAAGAGAAATCTCAAGCTGTAAATGCTCTTGAGGTATTTACAAAGAGGTTGAAAGATAACTAGACAGAAAAGTAAAAATTATAAGATCTGATAGAGGTGGTGAGTATTATGGAAAGTACAATGAATCAGACAAAATTTAGAACCATTTGCAAAATTTCTCGAAAGACATGGCATATGTGCACAGTATACTATGTCGGGCATACCTCAATAAAATGGTGTAGCAGAAAGGCAAAATAGAACATTAATGGATATGGTTAGGAGTATGATAAGTAATTCCTCATTATCAAACCTTTGTGGACATATGCTCTTAGAACTGCAGTATATTTACTGAATAGGATTCCTAGTAAGGCAGTTTCTAAAACTCCTTTTGAGTTATGGACTGAAAGGAAACCTAGTCTAAGACACCTACATGTTTGGGGTTGTCCAGTAGAAGCACGAGTGTATAATCCACATAAAAAGAAATTGGATTCTCGAACTATCAGTGGTTACTTTATAGGTTACCTAGAGAAATCCAAAGGGTATAGGTTTTATTGTCCAAACCATAGTTCTAGAATTATTGAGATAGGCAATGCCAAATTTATTGAGAATGGTGAAGTTAGTGGGAGTGCTGACAAACAGATTGTGGTATCAATGAAGTAAGGGTTAATATTTCATTACCCATAAATGTTTCTGAATCTACAATCATTTCATACATTGTTCCAGAATTACAAAAACAAAAACAATGATAATATTTGAATGAAGAAGTATCCCATGAAGAGCCTAGCCTACAAAGTTGATAAAATTGAACCATGTGGAATAGCTTTAAGTAAACCTGTAAGGATACAAAATCAGCTATTTCAGATGATTATTTGGTTTATTTGCAAGAGTCAGATTTTGATTGTGGCATTTATGAAGATACTGTTTCATTTTCACAAGCCATTAACAGTGATGAGTCTGATAAATGGATTAATGCTATGAAAGATGAATTAAAATCAATGGCTGAAAACAATGTCTGGGATCTTGTCAAATTTCTAGAAGGTTCTAAACAAGTTGGATGTAAATGAGTTTTTTAAAACCAAATGTGACTTGAATGGCAATATGGAACGTTTTAAAGCTAGACTTGTTACCAAGGGTTATACTCAGAAGGATGGCATTGATTATAAAGAGACATTTTCACCGTTTCAAAGAAAGATTCATTAAAAATCATTATGGCTTTGGTAGCTCAATATGATTTAGAGTTACATCAAATGGATGTAAAATAGCCTTTCTTAATGGGGATATAGAGGAAAAATTTATATGGATCAACCTGAAGGTTTTTCCATGGAAGGAATGATCATATGGTGTGTAAACTTAAGAAATCAATATATGGACTTAAACAAGCTTCCAGACAATGATATATTAAGTTCAATGATACTATTACATCTTTTGGTTTTCATGAAAATATCGTTGATCGATGCATTTACCGAAAGCTTTATGGAAGTAAGTTTATTTTTTGTTCTATATGTTGATGACATTTTGCTTGCTGGTAATGATTTAGGTATCTTGTATGAGACTAAAAATTTTCTCTCTAAGAATTTTGAGATGAAAGATATGGGAGAGGCATCTTATGTGATAGGAATTTTTATATTCAGAAAGAGATCACATGGATTGTTAGGGTTGTCTCAGAAAACTTATATCAAAAAAATTCTTGAGAAATTTAATATGAACAACTATTCAGCAGGTATTGTCCCAATACAAAAAGGAGATAAATTTAGTCTAATGCAATGTCCGAAAATGATGTGGAATGTAAGCAAATGGAATCTATTCCATATGCTTTTGTTGTGGTAGCTTGATGTATTTGCAAACTTGCACAAGACCAGATATCAGCTTCACGGTCGAGATGCTAGGCCGCTATCAGAGTAACCCTGGTATTGATCATTGGAAAGCTGCAAAGAAAGTGATGAGATACCTTCAAGGAACTAAGGATTATATGCTCACATTTAAAAGATCTGATCAGTTGAAGTGATTGGATATTCATATTCAGATTTTGCTGATTGTGTTGATAGTAGAAAGTCAACTTTTGGCTATGTATTCCTATTGAGAGAAGGAGCAATTTTATGGAAAAGTGCCAAACAATCTATCATTGCCTCATCCACTATGGAAGCAGAGTTTGTAGCATGTTATGAAGCTACAATTCACGCATTATGGCTACGGAACTTTATTTCAGGACTTGGGGTTGTTGACACCATTACCAAGCCGCTGCAAATTTATTATGATAATTCTGTAGCAGTTTTCTTCTCCAAAATGATAATATTTCAGAGGTGCTAAACATATGGAATTAAAGTATTTTACTGTCAATGAGGAGTCCAGAAACAAAGAGTGTACATTGAACATATTAGAACGGTTGTATTGAAGATTGATTATGATGATATGTATTAAAGATTGATTATAATGATTTAGAATTGAAGATTGATTATGATGATGTTGTGCCACTCTTGAGCTCATTAATATGATATATTTCTAGTTTTATTTATTATTTCTTGTTTCTTATGCTTGTATACACTTACTGTTTTGAACAAAAAATTTATTGTATCTTTCAGACAATTAAGTGGACATTAAGTTATTTATATATAAATTATGTGACCTAACATGATAAGTTGCTAATACAGTAATATATGGAAGGGAGTATGCAAATTGGTTGTGTATGACCGCCATAACTCTTATTATGTAATTTATTATGTTAAAGTCAATCATGATGAAAGAATGTCATTATGAAATTTAATTTTGCGTGCATAATGTTTACACTATTAAATATTAATGTCATAAACTTTTACATATATTTACACTATTAAATATTAATGTCATAAACTTTCGGTCTAAGTAGGAGAATGTTAGATTAGCCTGCAAGATTGTTACAAAGGTGATGAGTCGCTCTTTTCTCGATCTAGCTTAGTATGCGAAAGGTGAAGGGCCATATCTAGCCTAGTATATGAAAGGTGAAGGGCCAGATCTAGCTTAATATGCGAAAGGTGAAGGGCCACCCGTTGTTTCTTCTGTGTGTGCAGAAGACGAAGGGCTACCAATCACATATTAATGGTCCGAAAGTTTAAGCCATTAACATTAAGCTGTGGTATTAAAAGAATTAAAGTCATTGGTGTTTGATGGAAATACCAATTGAATGTTATATATATAAATAATTAGTCCTCTCTCTGTATGAAGAAATTAGCAAGAATCCATCGTTATCTGCTATGAAAGGAATGAGGTTAAGGGAGAGAAACTAGTTATTTTGTAGAAGAGGCTGTCAAAATCTGAAGAGGTTATTAAAATCTAACCAGATTCAAGTCTCAAGTCTACATACTATCATGATGAACTCCACATCAAGTAAATACTATTATGATGAATTCCACATTAGGTAAGTATTTTATATGTATTTTATGTAATAAATTATTTATTGAAGATCCTATATTGCTAACAAGTTTCAGTTGTGTTCAATTTGATCCAGCAGGTTTTAAGCGTGTGGGCTACGTCAGTTGGATTAGCCTGTGAATATGATTGGCTCTCGTTCCTCAAATAAAGGATTAGACACACTCCATTGCAGCGAATCGTTCAAGTAATTATCTTCTTCCTCAACATATGCAATATTGTTAGTATCTTGTGGTGCCTCTCAACGTAAATTGTCATCCAATGCAAATGAAGATCCTTATTTGTTCTTTCTTTTTTATTTTTTTGGTGGCATCACTGATCAACCACTTGGGTTCCACTAGGCATGCCAAATTATTATCATTATATTTCTATCGAGTGTATCAAGCATGGGGCATTTTGCAACCCTTACCCTGCGCAGTGATACATGCTGAAGAACTTAGTCAACGGATAGACAAGCTGATCAACTAGCAGTTTAATAGTGAAAGAGCTAATGTAAATAATATAAGATGATTGATCTAAAGGAAAGGGTATTTTCTCTAATTAGATACTTTCTGCCTTATTAATGAAAAAGACTTAAGGATTAACTAGCTAGAATACACATGAAAAGAGCAACTTTATTGATAAAAGTTGGAGACAATCTCACTGTAAACTCGACGGATTACAATAAAAGTAGGTTGAAAATCATAAATAATTAAACAAATCTTAAGAGCAAATAAAAAGCCAATAGTGAGCTTATTGAACTAGCTTCAGTGAAAAATAAACTAATAGTTGAACTTGACTGCTCGTAGGATGTAGATCTAGAGAAGAAATGTATTGTTGCTGCCCATTGCGTTATCGATTCTTATTTATTGATATCCTCATGATGGTTTGCTCTGCATTTCCTTCAACCGTTCGATGCATGCTTCCTTATTTTCCTCAACTTTCACGAATTAAGAGCTTAGGTCTTGTCCTGACAACCATCTTGAGTTTATCTTATTTTTAATCCTACATGAACTTAATCATCCTCAATTAAGTTTAAGTGGCGTGGATCATGTTGTTATCCCAGATTTCTCTTAATCGATCTTAGACCTAAGCTAACCTATTCATTGAGGCTTTAGGCCCATTTTTGTCAATCCACCGTGTCAAGTCCTATATTCTCTGTTACTTCACACAATCCACACGTGCGTTTCTTGTTTCTGTCACCACTCTATATGGATGATTGTTCCTGAGTAGATTAATTTTATATATATATATATATATAGAAAAATTAAAGTTGGCTTTCAATTTCACCATTCAAGCTTTCTTTTAAAGCCTTTTGCTGCCAGAGTGATTGATCATTCAGGCTTTTGATATTGAAAGCATAGAGACCCTTGCTCTTTTATCTTTATCCAAATTTTATATTTTAATATTTCAGATTTTAACTCGCTCTAAATTAGTGTGATGATCACTCTCTTATATAAAAAAGAAAAAAGAAAAAAAAAAACCTTTTGCCTTTTACAGCACTCTTTTGTGCTCTTGAATTTTTTATAAATTCTGGTACTACCTACGTACAGCTAGAAATATGGTAAGAAAGGCCATTGTTCCTTCATTCGTCCATTCATTTGATTGTTGGCAGATGGTGGGGATGAAAGGGCAATACGCTTAGCATCAGCCGAGAGGCAACAAAATAAATAAAGAATTCTACTGTTCTTAACTTTTTCCCTGCTCTTGGGAGAGAAAATTTTCGAGATAAGTAACGCTTTGAGGAAGGATCATTCAGAAGATCATAATAAAAGTAGCAAGTCGAGAAATAAATAAATAAGCTACCATAGATGTGCTTAAATAGTTAATCAACCCATTTAATTAAACCCAACAATTTCAGCGAGTCAATCAATCCATTTCCTCATCTTAGAAAAATTCTAGAACAAAATCCTAACAAATTAATCTTGTAACGATGCCTTGAATCAAAGACAGTTTTGAGAATTTATCAGCCGGTAGAAACCATTTCTTGTCCTTTCCTTCTTTTTCTTTTCTTCTCTCTTCTTCCTTCTCTTCTGCTACCTTGTTCTTTGATTTGAAGCTTAGCCGGACCTAGCTTGTCCTTGCCGATCATCGCCGAACCTAGCCGGAGTTGGGAACAGTGCCGCAGCAACGTAAGTTTCCGACATGGAAAATATGTTCTGTTCCATCATTTGAGTCTATGGTTCAATCTAATGTTGGGATTTCCGTTAGTAAGGTTGCTATTTGATCAAATGGAGGAAGGCGGTTCATGGGTGATCAGCTGGGTTGAGGAAGACGTTCGGTTTTATCTAAGAGAAAAGTCTTGCCGAATTATCCTTCGATGCAGCAAGCATGCACTAGGCGCACGGATTAGCTGCGCACCCATAGCACCGCGGATTGGCTTTGGCATGCACCGTATACGCGATGGCATGGGCGTACGATCAATCTGCATGTCCGATGCATGCTTGCTGCATTGAAGGACTGTGCAGCAAACCCTTTTTTTATTTAAGAAGAGCTTTTGGCCAGCTAAACTATGGGCTGGACGAGCTTGAGTAGAATGGGCTGGTATGGATGGGCCAAATTATGGAACGGGTTGATGGCTTGGCAAGTTAGTTGGGCTAATCAACTAAGGAAAAGTCTTGCTGCATCGGGAGCTATGCAGCAAGCACACACCAACACAGATGATTGGCATGCATTGCATACATGCGCGCATGCCAAAAGCAAAATCGTTATTTCTACTTTGGCATGCATGGATGCACGTAGCGCGCATCAATCATTGGGCGCGGTGCAACCTCCAGTGCAACAAGACTTTTCCATCAGGCTCAAGTTCGAAGAAGATTCAAGCCTGAGTTGAATATGAGAGATTGAAAAATACTTGCGGCACCGAAGGGTGATGATGGAGCAAGCGCACACCGAGGGCGTGGATTGGCCGCATGCGCATGCCACCATACATGCGGTGCATGCCGAGGCCCAATGGTCCTTATCACGTATCACATGCATGGCGGCACATGCATGTGGCCAATCCATGCGTTCGATACGCACTTGCTATATTATCCTCCGATGCAACAAGTCTTTTCTATGAAAAATTAAATTATAACATCTAAAAAGTTTTGAGGGGTGGAAAAAAATATTGAATGAAAGTTTGAGGGTTTAAAATATATTTTTAAATAAATAAATGAAGCTTTAGACCAAGTTGTTTGGAGTTGTTATAGCTAAGTATGTATAGGGTTAGAAGTAGGTTGGGTTAGGTCGGCCATGTCCGCGCCTGAGTTTGGTTCAAATTGCTTTTGAGTATTTCAATTAGGCTCAACCTCGAAAATCTTTTGAGATATCAAGTTTGAGCTCGACCCAAGCTCAAACTTAGACTAAAACCCAATCGAACCACTTCATAATAATATTCACAGCAAAAATTAAACCAATAGAGTTAATTTTACATTTTTATTATTTGTATAAAAAATATTTAAACTAATTACATCTAATTACTCTTAAAAAAATTATAATATGAATTATTTTCGTATAATTAATAAAAAATTAATATAAAATTTAAAAAACTCGCAATATTTTAAGATTTTAGAATTATCGCTAATGCTTCATATTTTCTTTGAGCTTGGAGTTAAGTTGAATCCAGGCCAAGCTAAGAAATGGTTTAATAAGTCCAGCCTAAATTTTTTTTGGACTCTAATTTTGAGTCCAAACCCAACTCAAATTAATTCGAATCTAACCCATGGTCTCACCTGAAGTTGGGCTAGTCCTAGAGATGGCAACGGCCCGGGAATGGATTGAGGCAGTCTATAATGGTACCCATCTCCGTTAGGAAAAATATCCCCGTTCTCCACCCCGTTAAGCCGTTATAGTTAACGGGGCAGGGACGGAGATACTCGACTGGGCAAATGGATACCTACAGGATACATGTTTACCCGTTTACATCAAAATAAAATTATTTTATTAAATTTATAATTTATTAAAAATTAAAAAAAAATTAATTAGGATAAAATAGAATAAACCCGAGCAACCAATCGTTGATATTGATACATCTAACATATTAGTTTTAACATCGTAATAAAAGAATACATTCAAATTTCAAAGCAAAAAATAAAAAGATATCTTTCTTTAGAAATAAAGAAAGAGATGAGCGTACCAAAAAAAAAAAAAAAAGATGTTGAAGGGCATCGATGGGGCGTCGATGAGGCAACGATTGAAGATGATGGAGTAAATTTAGAACTTCAGAGTTCAGATTAGCGATTGGAGACGATGGAGTAGGTTCAGACTTCAGAACTTCAGATTGGCTGCGTGAAAGAGGAAGAGCAAGAGATGGTGCGTGAAAGAAGGCAGAACAAGAGTCGTTGAGTCATTATATAAAGCTAACGGGGACAGGAATAGATAAACCGGGATGGGGCGAAGAATACCGTCCCCGGGCCGTTTACCCGTTTAACCGTTAACGAAAAATCTTTGTTACCCGTTAAGCCGTTTAAAACGAAGATTTCCTGATCTATTAAAAATGGTATGGCCGGATAAACGGGGAAACGAGGAAATTACCATCCCTAGCTAGTCCAATAGGTTTTGAGCCGATCTAAGCCCACTTTAGTGCTATAAAGGAAAGTCTTTCTATATCGTTCTTGGTGCATGATGGTCTACATCATGCGTGATGATTTGCCCATATGCGGGCTCACATCAAAGGCCCGCTAATGGATCCCTGATGCATGGAGCCATACATAGATGAATCGTCATACTCGATGCAGGCTATCTTACACTGAAGTAATGTACAAAAACTTTTTCATACCATGAATACCGTAGATTTTCATGAGCCAAAATAGAATCTTGATAAGATTCCCATAGCTCGTAACATCGATCTCTTTGAAACATAAAATGCGGTAAAAAAATGAAATGGGCAATAAAAATGTCTCACGTCTTACTACAGGATTTTTTTAAAAAGGGATCATTGTTTTTGTAAGAATTTCTCATAATGTACGGGATTTTTATGAGGATTCCACGGTGTCCCATCATCGCATGGAAAACCAACGTGAAATTCTGAAGGGGCTTTGGGATCTCCTTTCATAATTAACTTTTTAGGCTCCTCCGTATTGCAATATAATTAGCCATGTTCTAAATATTCTAGCAATAGCATAACGAGCTGACCAGCTATTATGTCTAACATTTATTAGATGATTGGGAATGGAAGGTTTGTTAATATTATTCAGGATATTTAGATAGTCATCTTTTTTTATCCTGTTGGCCGACCTTTCTCAGCTCTGATGTTGATCCCTCTATGTCAGTTACGGCTTTGATTTGCCAAGATCGTCCTGCCTGGCATGTCCCTTCGGTGTCCCGACTATTTGGATCTGAGCTTGCGTATAGGATCCTTACCATCCCTCTCGCTTCCTCTGCTGTTTTGATACCAGGCTATGGCGTCGATCATGCCTCCCTTGTGCCCCTTCTAGAGATCTTGTTGGTTGCTTCCGCCCTCGGACTTCGGGGCTGGGTGACGTTGCTTGGATCTGGCGTCTGCCCATTCATCCCAGGATCAAGCTTTTTTTGGAAGATTGCGTGGGACCGCCTACCTACTTGTTCTCTCCTGACTGGCCGTGGTCTCCCCATTTTGCCTCTTTGCCTGATATGTGGGCTTCAGGATGAGACGGTTGAGCATGTCTTATTCACATGCCCTCGTACGTCCTGGATTTGGCAGCAGCTTCATTTTACCCCATAGAGGATGGAGGAGAGACCCACTCGGCTTTCATTTTTATTTGCCATCCGTTTGTCGGCCCAGTGCGGTCCTCGCTTTCAGGGCATCCTTTCTGCTTATATGGCTTATCACATCTAGCTGACCCGGAACCAGTTTGTCTTTGCGGAGGAGTCGGTCTCGCCTCAAGTGATCATTCGCACGGCTGTCTCCCTTGCAATGGAGTACTTCCGCTCAGTTTCTGATATTCACTCTGATAGATCCGGCCACTGGGACTCCTCTGCTGCCTCGGCAGTGCACCGTACTGCGGTCTTTATCTCTTAGGAGCTCCCAACCGCGAGTTATGTCAAAGTGAACTTTGATGTTATTGTATCTAATCATCTTGCTAGATCCGAGTTTATTATTAGAGGGCCAGATGGAGTGTTGCTTGCGGCAGGTGGTCATGGCTCTCTCGACACTTCGGTCCCTATGGCTGAGCTTCAGGCTGCTTGGGCAGGTATCACTTATGCGGTCCGTTAGTTGGGCTCTCGCGGTTGGTCATCGAGGAAGATTCTTTAACAGTTGTCCGTTGGATTAGACGGGATGTGAACCTTTGCACCCTTCACAATTCCCTGATCTCTAATATTTGGGCTTCTCTTCAGTCGATCTATGTTTATCGGAAAGCCAACGCTGTGGCTGATTAGATTGCCTCTGTTGCTGTTCGTCATCCTGGTCAATGGAGTTGGCATGTTAGTGATTTCTGTCATGTTATTTTATAGCAAATTATGTATTCTAATCTTTCGGATTTGACTCATGCCAAGGTGGTGTGATCGATCGTTTGTAAAAAAAAAAAAAAAAAGAGCTGACCAGCTCCAACATATTTAATAATACTTTTTACTATGTCAGTGGTATAAAGGCAAAAAGAAAACGATCAAAGATTGAAGGCATTTTATGGAACTTTTAAATGATAGGATTGAAATTTAAATTTTTTAAAAAAAATTATAAGACGATACCTAACCGAACCGCTTAATAATCGATCCCTGTGGTTCATGCAAGGTATGAATGTATCCACAGATGCTCTCAACAGTAGATATATGCAACCTTCTCCCAGCTCACAAAAGCTATGGTTGGTACCAAATGTTGAGATGCAGCAATTTATGGTCAATGCCTTTCAATTCTCTAAAAGTAAATGGTCTTTTTGGACGAGGATTTTCTGTCATTAAATATGTTCTGGTGCATGTTCAACCTAATTACAAATTGATCAATTATGGATTTGACGTAGGCCGACATAGTTGAACAAGTCTGTAAAACCAGCACTGTCCCAGGAACAGTGGTTTTAACTTTTAAGTGATTAGGAAGGAGGTGCAATAATGATCAGGAGAAATAATTTTTTTAAAAAACGTAAAGAAAAAAAAAAGAACTATGTAATCATTATTCTTTTTTTCTTTTCTTTTAATTTCTTTTTTTCTTTTTGTTCCTTCCTCTTCCTTATTTTACTTCTTTTTCTATCCGAAATCTAATCCATTAAGATATATAATTGATAAATGAAGCTCCAAATGTTACCATCGAGAGGGTATAGGTTCGTTTAAAATGAATGTGTCTTATATAAATTATGCTTTCAATGAAATTATAAATGGATCAAGCATAGAATGATGATTTTTTTTTTTTTGGCCTGATTTGTACCAAGCTATGATTCATTGCCATTGGTGAAAATTTTAGCAAAAGAATTGAATAACAAAAATACTTGGCCTAAAGACCATTCTCCCTTCTAAAGGGCAGGACCTTTACCACTATGAATAAATTAAGCTTGTTGACTCCGAGTCCTAGATAAGCAAAAGGCAAGAGACCACATTTTCAAAGGTACAAAGGAAAAGCAAATAAAATACTTAATCACAAAAGAAATCAATAGAAATAGGCAATGCACCTAGTGTTGCTTAATTTAAAATTAGAGATAAATACAACCCATCTGAGATATAATTAAATTTTACTTAGACTATTCATGGTTTAAAAAGTATTACTTAATTCTTCTGAGATAAGCTTGTTAGTTTTTTTTCCATTAAGCATATCAGTTAGATATAATTAAGATAGTCCTATATTCAATATCGAGGAATTACGGTGATTCAAGATTTGAACTCATGATTAAGATAGACATCTCTCAACCATATTCCGTTTGAAACACCCTCTACGATAAACAGATAAGGCATAAAGAAAAATAAAATGGAAAGGTCCATGCGCCTGATCTCAACTAAAGTTTATACCATCGTTGAGAGAGATTGAAAGGTATGGAAGAGCCTTATCCTGATCTGAAGAAGATAACCCACTTGCGTAGAGCGATGACCGGAGGTATTTGTGTTTATTTACATTTTTATTATCATGATACGTATATTGGTCTCATATTTTTCGCATATTTGATGTGCATGTTATTAGTTTGACAAACATGCAAAGGGATCAATATAATTTTGTCTATCATTTGATATCAGAGCCAATATTAATATCTCTACCTTATTGTTAATTATTTTGGGATCTGATAAAATCCCTAAG
This sequence comes from Calamus simplicifolius, assembly GCA_900491605.1. Classification (NCBI taxonomy): domain Eukaryota; kingdom Viridiplantae; phylum Streptophyta; class Magnoliopsida; order Arecales; family Arecaceae; genus Calamus; species Calamus simplicifolius. The sequence goes on from UESW01002334.1 coordinate 66,426, forward strand.
AAACAATCATTATCTCATCTATTTGATAAAGGGGCAAAGCGTTCTTCGTCTCTCTCTCTCATCTACGGATAGTCCAAAGGGGAGGCTACTGGTAGTACCCTAAATTATTTGACCCAACAAGCGTATGGTAGAGATATTAAGGACGTACCAATAAGGAAGGCTACTGATAGTATCTTGGTGCATTTGATCCAACTACCTGCATACCGAGAGAGTTAATAGGTCACCAAGAATCATCAGAAAGGGTATAAGATCTGGTGCACTCCTAATATTTAGTTTTATTTAATTTAGTTTTATTTAAGAGAAGCATCAGCAAGATTTATGCCATGAAACATGCTTTATCCCTCACGCTACTCTCGGATATGGTTAAATAAAAGAAAACCTAATAAAGGATTGGGATTCTTGTCTGGTGGTTAGCTTCAAATTTTTTAAACCTAAGATCAAAGAATCCGTAGGATTAGGCTCTCTCCCATGATAGATGTATAGCATGATTTTTCCTAAAAACTTGATCAGGAATCAGGGAATGCGATATGGTGTTATTTAAAAAAAAAGGCAGGATGCCAGCTAGGCTGGGCGAACGCGTCTGGCCCACGTCTATCCCCGTGCAGGCACCGGCCTAGGTCGGCGCCAGGTTGGCTAGGCACTCAGGCTGGGCGTGGCCGCCAAGTTGGCCCAGGCAACTAGGCTGGGCCAACCGCCAGACTGGGCCACACACCCAGCCTGGGTTGCGTGGCAGGCTGGGGCGCATGCCCAGCCTAGGCTGTGCACCCAGCTTAGGTTGCATGGCAGGCTAGGGCGCACCGCCAGCTGGGTTGCGGCTAGCTTGGGCCATGCGACAGGCTAGGCTGTGCCCCAACCTAGGCTGCACCCACGTCTGACCTATGTTAGAGAAATTTTTGGGACCGTTGGCCTGGCCTATTTGTTTAAGTCGCATGCTAGGGGCGCCCCCAGCCTGGGCTGCGGCTA